>JAMKCH010019127.1:0-34285 GCA_023653785.1 Ophioderma brevispina | reverse complement strand
ATGGCCGCGTCTTTTCGGAAAAACAAAATTAATATTTGATGAGGAACAAAAACGGTGATTCGGAGAATGGAATGTTGGCGGATTTACACCCAATACCGCCGTTATGCGGCCGTAAAGCACCACCATGACCACAGGACTGCAGAACAGCACATAGTCATGTTCATCTTGGACAGCGAGAGTCGTGTCATGACTGTGTGATAGCTATACGTAACTTCTGACACATGCTGTACTATTTGAGCATGTTGCATGCGTTGAATTCAGGCAACCATACACAATACATCAGGGATTATTAGCATCGCTTGATCAGCAGTAATCAGGGCAGTTTCAACCAGTTGATCTCAGGCGCTGGATGCTTGGAATTGGTTTATTTGTAAAAGGTTGTTTTTTCTAATGTCAGTACTACTATAGTGGGGATTAAAAATTACTTGGACAGGAGATACGCACACCTCTTAAGCGCAACAACTTAATTGGTCGAGATATGAGGGTGAAAAAAATATTGGGCGAGACGCAGTCGAGCCCAATATTTTAAAACTCATAGCGAGACCAAAAAAAATTTTTGATATGGGGTGTAAATCATCAAAATTTTATCCTTATCATGTTTGGATCCGTATTTTTGCAACTCCTAGCTCGAACCAATAATTAATTTTTAAATTTTCAAAAATTAATATTTTGGCAGATGTTCCGTTGGTAATTGTCTAGAGAACTATACCTGCGAACGATTAATGCTAAAAATGGTATTTATCATAAAATAAGCGGTGTGTATTAGGAATTGGGATCCCAGACTAGACTTAACGGCAGAGCTAGAAATGCTTACGTTTCTGTCCGTCCATGATGGAATAGTGCGACCTTAAAAAAATAACCTCTAACTTGACTTGCCTTGAACCAATAAAACAACTATGGATGAGCGTTTAGACATGTACATGGCGCTGTGTCCAGGCGATTTCACATGGGGCTGTTTGGCAGGCCGTTGAAGTAGTTCGGCGATCTCCGATAATTATTAATTCTCATTACAAAAATTCCTCGTTTGTTGCACATAGACATTTTCGAGGCTTACTTACCATCACAGGTTATATTTACTAGACCAGTTACCAATGGCAATATTGTAAAAAATCTCAAAATTGGGGGCGTTTTTTTTTTTAAAATGTGCTTATTGCTTTAATAATGAGTTCTCTTCTATCTACCTCTATGGCCCATTTTACTCAAGTGAGTGCTTCTGCTCATAAAAATCCAAGATTCCTTAAAATGCATATCGCTGATGGTGTGTTCTACCTCGCATATTTTGACCTGCTACGTACCCCCTCATGACCCAAAACTATGTATTCATGCCCCCAGACACAGCACTATGATTTCCCTTTAAAATGTTGACCGTGACCGGGACATGTAAACGTTAAAATATATAAATCAGATTGTTTATTAGTTTTTGGATTTTGGTGATTTAAAATGTGATATGACTTGTAGCATTTTCAAACAAAAATTCACCGCAATGTATCCCCAGTGAGCTAGGTCCGGTATCTCCTCAATGAAAAGGGTCATGGTTATGTTCAGGTATTAACAATTAAATGCATAAGGGGTTTGCACTTTCCGTTAGTGCAAACGGGGGGGGGGGGGGGGGTATAGGGACCCCCCATAATAGAACCACTTTCCTAAAGGATTGTTTAGAGGAAATCCCCCACATGTTAGAAGGCTTCAAAAAGACATCAACAATAAAAGAAAAAAAAACTGAAGAAAGTTGTTTATTCGTAAGAAAATTAGGGGCAAAAACATTGTTTTGAATGTTCGCGTCGCAAAATGGGCGAAAAAGACACTAATTTGTTTCTGCATTTTCACGGCATTGCTTCACCTAGACTTGTGCTCTTGCTTTACTTGGTGAAGAATGAACTAGAGTACCACATAAAGCACAAACATAAATGGCTCATGCCATTTATATTTTGAGGGTTACTTGTAAATTACCATAGGTTCCTACAGTAAACCCGCTACATGATGTATATAAAAATATTTTGGCTCCAATGGCCTACTATACTTTGTAAGATTTTTTTAATTAATTATTTACTTGGTTTATTGTAACTAGGTGTATGCATTATGAAAATCAGAAAATCACCAGTAACTCTAATAAGGATTTTAATTTGTTTTTTCATGGGCACTTCAGTTAGTGCATAAGGGGGGGGGGGCGGGGAGACTAGGGACCCAACCTAATTAACGCAAAAAAAACGACGCGATGGATTTGAATTTTTTTTGCCACCAATGCAAGCGCAACTAAAGTTAGACAAATGCAAAAATATAAACCAAATATATTGCAGCGTTTAAAAATCGCCGGCTTGAAAACTAAAGTGGGTACCGCCAGGAACCCCCCCCCCCCCCTTATGCAGTTAAGTGTAACCTATTTAAACAGATAGAGACAGTTCCAGCAAAAAATTGACCCTCCGTTTTTAAAACAATTTTACCACTATATTAAATCAACCTGGAGGGAATAAGCCGTAAAAGCCATCTACATGTAATGGTTTATAGGGCCCGTTCAGGACAGCAGGCAAGTTTATAACAACTTAGTTTTTGTTTTCTTTCTTTGTGCAATGTCCTCGGTTGGTATTTAACAAACAAAAGTGCAAATTATTACAAATTTGTATCCTCCGAAAATCTCTCGTGTCCCTTTAAGTGAAGCGCCTTCTTTGATTAAGTCGAAATGTATGTCACAAATAGAACCATGAAAATGTTTATGGTTGTGTTAGAGTATGCAACCTTATTCTGCATGCTTTTAAGGATATTTGACCTTCATTGACCTTTTGTGAACTCTAGGTGGACATTGAACTTGACCATGGTGCAGGTGGTTCCATATCAATTGTTTTCCAAATTGAATTCTCTACCTCTCTCCAAAAAAATCTGATGCGTTTTTTAACAAATGCACAAACTTTTTACCATTATGCTTCTTAACTAACATTAGAGCTCTGTGTGTGTGGTAAATATTGGACCAACTTTGGCCAATTGAGGAGAAAACGGGCAAGTGAACTTCGGGCACTGCCAAGTTTGGTGTCATTGTTTAGACAAGCCTTTTTCTTCCCAATTCAAGTTATAAGGTTGTTGTCTACAAATATCCTGACGACGTTACAAAACATCCAACGTTTTCAAAAAACTAACTCAATGAAACTAATCTTAAGAAAATGCATCTGTCGGCGATGATCATGGAACATGAAAGAATACTCCCTGCCGAGAAGGGCCTTGTTGGTCTATGCTTTTTACAATGAGTTTTGCCAAGTGATATAATTGGGATAATCGGCGTGCGTAATGCAATTAGGGAAGAGCTTTCTACTTGTATGGCGCTTACCTCCATGCACTGGTATAAAGAATTCACTAAAGAGGTTCACAGATAAGCAAAACGTTACGTCATCTTTTAGAAAAGTACACCGTCTCGCTGTTTGCCGACCACAAAGGAAAAAAATGATACCAACAATAGAAAGCAATGGCTAACTCCCTTCTTCCACATACTGTGGGTGCCGCTTAGCATATACACTATTCGGTAGTATACAAATTAAGTTGGTGTTAGAGGTGCAGGTTGGATAATAAGAGTGTAGCTGGCTCATTGTGCTCAGATACTCTTGTTCTCATAATGCAAGCGCGCTTAGGTGAAAAGATATATTCATTGAGGCGGTTATTTAAATCAGACGAATGATGTGTCATTTCATTCGTTGTGTGGCCATGGGTCGGACAAAGTTAACCACCCAATTAGCACCCAACATCCAACAACTGATATTTTGGGCGGATTGTGTGTATCGAATTGACATATGTGTTGTATACAAGCACACCAACTAATAATTATTCCGTGCAATATTCAAAATGTCAGCGCCCGCACGGGAAGCCTGGTTTTGAATGGGTTTTATCACCCCCTTGATCTCAACTTTGCAATGAGTGTTTTACACACGTCACGGTTTTTGCAGACAACAAAGAGAAAAAGCTACGAATCCATACAAAGAAATCCAGCACAGCACAAGTCAAGGAACCCGTGTCCCCAACAATTTTATGCAACATGTATTATCAAGGGGGGGTGTGTGAAATTGAAACAATTGAAACGCATTCAAAAACCAGTGTCCGTGCTGGGCGTGACTTTTGAATATTGCACGAAGAAGTGATTATATTTGGGGTGCTCGTAATACACCACATAATGGCAATTCGATACAAAAAATTAATCTTGCAAAAAATCAGTTGTGGGATGTTGGGTGCTATGGGTGGTTTTAAATTTGTCCTTCCCATGGTCACGCAACGAATGAAATGGCACATCAGTGTCTTGATTTAAATAAACCGCCTCATGAATACATCTTTTCACTGAATGCGGCGCATTGATTATGAGAAAAAGAGTATCTGCGTACAATGATCCAGGTACACGATTATTAAACCTGGCCACCTCTAACGCATACATTACTGGGTATCACTACCGATTAGTGTATATGCAAAGCGGCCACCACAGTATGTGGAAAGAAGCGGAGGGCAGCCATTGCTTTCTATGTTGGTACCTAGGTTTTCTTTGTGGTTTGCAAAACATGCGAGACGGTGTATTTCTCTAAAGATAACGTAACCGTTTGCCTCTCTATCTATTATAGAACCTCTTTGTGGATATGTGTTAACTCGTTATAGTTAGAGTCAAACCATAGTGTAACCTCTAGGAAATTCCCGAAGGTAGGGCATTGAATAGGGGAATGTGCGGGGGGGGAAATTAAAATTACAAGCTAAATCTATGGAAACACGTAGTCCGATAGGAGAGAAAAATCAATTCCATACTTATGAAAACATTCAAGTCAACGTAAAGCGCATTTATAGCTACATGAAAACATTCTGACTAATCGTATTTGTTCAGTGGTATTCAATGCATTCAAATGTTATGTACCATAAAGTGAGTCGAATGTATGACCTTTGAGCGCCGTGTTTTGGATAATATGTAACATGAAAGCAGATTCTTATTCTTTTCTAAAACAGGTGAATCGGGCACATATATTTTTTATGCCTCCTCTCCTAACTAATGGACGCTGTCCAAAATTTTCCTCCGGTGACACGATGGGGTTGAATCTACTATAGGTTCAATTACAGCATCTTCCAAAGAGCAAAGCTCAAAGCCTACTCGACCCTATTTGTAACCATGTTTGCTGATTGGCTCAAGCAATCACATTACTTCAACGGCGACCCACTCGACAGTCCTGTACGGTAGTTTAATAGACCTCTGGATTAATACTTCTATACCCATGCAATATACATAGGAACATAATCGTACCTGACTTGCAGACTGGGATGAGAAAGTGGGGGGGGGTGGGAGAAGTCGGTAGGAAGTTGGGTAAGGGACGAAACAAAGAAGTACCAAGGTGTTTCGTTTTTCTTCTGGTTTCAAGTAAGACGACTTTACAATTACAGTATTTTGTGGTTAAATAAACGTTTCAAATGTGTGGTATGTTTTGTCATTGATTTCCTGGGGGTAACACAATTTGCGCCCCCCACTGCCAGCCTCACCCAGTTGTGCAGTAGCTATTGACGGAATTAAAGTGCAAGCACATAGCGTACCTTTATTTTTTTTTTTTTTTTTTTTTTTTTTTCCGTCAAGGCTGCTAAATTCAATGGGTGCAGGGCTGCAGTGGGTGCGCAACTTGTGGTTACCCGATTTACTGTTGGGTTGATTGGCAAGGTGAAACCCTTACAATAACTAGCAGCCATATGTCGTCTCATGTTTCCATGACCAGAGCTGATTATATTCGCGAAAACGAAACGGGCTCGGGCGCCATTGATTACACGCCTTATTCCGTGATCGTATATTTTACACTCTGACGTGTAATTAAAGCGGTAAATCCAAGGGGTACTGAGGACCGTTTAGTTTTCTTCGAATATAATAAGCCCTCCTAACCAGCGTTTGCATTTTATCATAATTTATGTGGTATACGCCGATTGTTAGCGGATGTTTTTCGTATTCATTTAATCATACATCAAATAACAAAAATTTAAAACCATAAAGGCTTGACAAGGATTGGAAATCGAAACACATAGGAGATTCAACCCATCGTGTCATCACTGAGGAAAAGTTTTGGACCACAGCGTGGATGAAGTGGGAGAGAAGAGAAGGGTAAATAAAAAAGGAAGGAAAATATGTGACCGTCGATTACATGTTTCATGCGGGTAGCCAATTTGCGCACCCATGCAGGCATGCTTAGATATGGTACCAAATCTCTGGTTGTAGCCACTAGGGTCAACAACTTTGAGATGTGGGCAGTAGTATCCAACAGAACCACAAAGCTAAAAGTGTGACATGGGTTGAAGGAGACAACAACAAATTAAGAAATTTTTCATGAAATATGTTCCACTTACCGATATCACACGGACTAATAACGGCTTGTTACCAAAGTTTCTACTCGTTTATGAAAGATCCCTTACTGCCAAAGAAGAAAATCGGCAAAATTTAAATTATTAAATCCCGGTGTAAGCCTATTCACATCGGTTCACATGTATTGTTTACAAAAATGGTGGCGATATAATCGATATCACGTGCTTTGACAGCTTTGACTTAGAGGAAAATTCCCGAACATTCAGTCAAATGATTGTTGTTAATCTCTTCCCAACGCGCAATACTTGGTGTTGTGATGCGTTGTGTGTAAACACAAAGAGTGCGGGCCGGTTACGGCATGAGACACTTCGTTTCTGGTCTTCGACCGTCATATCAAAAAAAAAATAATAGCCACATGTTTGATAATCGGAGAGAAATTATACACTGAAGTACGCACGTTTTCCAGAAGTTTTACGCTTTTTTTTTTCGATATGCATGGACTCTAAATATAAGTATAGTGGAAAATATGGATGGCTGAGAGGTCTTTACTTTTACTACATGTGGATGCAGTATTGATGAAACGGTAAATGCCGCCGACATGGGACTTTTGCAACCCCAAAATTTGATGTCATTGTTTCAAGCAGGCTGGAATGCTTTCGTAAGTACCATACTTTCGGCCACTAAGGCTGATTCCCAGTTGAATTAGAAGCATTGAAGGAATAAGTGCACGGAACTGTACTTTATCCGTCAAGGCTGCCGGAATTCAACTGGGTGAAGACTGCAGGGGGGGGACGAAAAATTGTGGAAACCGTGGCCAGGAAACAACACTAGTGTCACCCCAAGTACTGTTCGAAGGTATGGGATTGAATGAGAGGCATGTGACAGCGAGTGGAAATTAAACTTCCACGCTAATGTATGAAAAAACGTTAGTCCGATAGCAGAGAGGGGAAAAATCATTTTTTTATGCTTAATGTAACCATTCAAGTCAACGTAAGCGCAGTTAGAGCTACGTGAAACTCTTAAAACATTCTGACAAATCGTAATTTTGCTTCAGTGGATAGTGCAATATAGAAATAACTCCTAAAAAAAGTAAGTCCCCCTTGACAAATATGGACGTAACTTAAAAATTATCGGGCCCCCTAAGTTGATTTTAAAGTGTAAATGTGGCACCGATCTCTTACTCATTCAATGTGCATTACTTTTTGGAACCCACAATTCACCTTCACCACGAAAATCAAATCAATGATGAAATTGTTAATGCATGAAAAAAAAGTTGCACTTTTCCTGCATAGGGATTCCATGCATTCAATATTCACAGTTATGCATTCCTGTGCATAACCTTTAGGCCTACATTTTAATTTTACAAGACAAGAATTTTTGATAACCATGTTTTAAAATTGGCAAGGACACTGTTCAGCCTGGTTGCCTTTTGTCAATTGAATGTGAGGAATCCCCATGACAAACACGGTTACATAAGGGAGAAAACAATGAAATGAGCCCTACATCCCAAGACACTGTTCAAATTCCTTCAACAGAATCCTGAGGTGGTAGTCAAATGAATTGTTATTGATAAGATGTTGTTTCATTTGGAATACACATCTGTCTTGTCTTTTCCTGTGCCAGTAAGTAAATTAAGAAAGTTTCCCATGCCTAAAAGCCTCAAATGCGTAATGGAGAGGGCAAGAGCGAAGCATTTCTTGATGAAGGTGTGGCAGTTTTAGTAGGAAGTGCACGAGATTTGTCAATGGGATCAACTCTACACAACAACGAAGCCACAATATGATCAACACCATGCGGCGCCGTTGCATAGAGGTGTCGACAATGAAGGTGGTCCTACCCATTACTGAACTCTGATTGGCAAGTTTGCACAAGCATTGAATGTTTGTTTGAGCTTAAAAATAACTTGTGATGACTCCCTGACATTTTAATTTAAATTAAAATTTATTAAAATTAAGTGATTTCATCCAGAAGAAAACATGACAGAAAAGTTCATTGAAGAAGAAGAAAACTTGTGTCAATCTACAAAATGAGACCAATTCAAAGGGATAGGATAATCTGTATTCAAATCGTTCATGCGTGACAGCAGACAGCATTTTTTAATTATTTAGAACAATGAAATTTAATTAAAAACAAATGTTAATGGCTTTTAATATTAATTTTACCTCATTTATCATGGATGTTCATGCCGAGACCAGGCACAGTGTAGTGAAATCCCTATGCAAGGGAAAATGCAACTTTTTTTGTGAATCAATTTTTATAATTGATGGATTTTTGTGGTGAGGGTGATTTGTGGTCCAAACGTAATGACCTTGAATGAGTAAAAAGATCAGGGCACATTTTACACTTTAAATTCAACTTGGGGGCCCGATAATTTTTTAGTTACGTCCATATTGTTATCAAGGGGGGGGGGGACTCCTCTTATTTCTTTTGAAGAGTTTATGAGGTGAATTTACTGGCTTTTGAGAGCCCGTGTTATGATTACAAGGACCACAAAAAGTCTTTGACCTCTCTATGTACAAAATGATTGTCAACATAAAAGGCAAGGTTACTTAGTTCGGTCATGGGTGAAACACAGGTGAATCAGGCCATAGAGGTAGGAGAGAAGGAGAAACCTTTCCCTAATTGCATACACAACGTGATTATCCCAATATATTACTTGGAACTCATTGTAAAAGCAGAGACCAAACAAATGCCACTTCTCGGCAGGAGCCACTCTTTTCATGTTTCCATGATCATCGCAGACAGAAGCGGCCCTCTGTGACGGATTTCGGAAAACGCTCAGTTGAACAGTTCTGACCTAGTGCGCGGGATGGTATATTCCCGAAGCGCAGTGGTTTGTTTACATGTGGCGACGAAAACAAATGGATATGATTGAGTCGTTTACAGCCGAAATTCTGAGATTTGCAGTCCAAAAAAGGTCGGAGAGAGGCATGTTCCGAAGACTGAGTTCCATGATTCGTTCTAGTTTGTATACTCGTACTTTCGGGCTTTTTGAAAACTTTGAGTTTTGTAACGCCGTTATTTCTAAAGATGATATTTGGAGAAGAAATCTAACTGAATGGGAAGAAAAATGCCGTATTTAAACAGGCCACCAAACTTGACGGTGCCCGAAGTTGCCCGTGTTCTCAATTTTGTCCGAAGAGTTGGTTCATATTACCACAGCATGGTAATGTTAGTTTTAAGCAGGATAATGGTAACAATTGTGGATTTTGTTATAAAAGCATAAATCTGGGCAGAGAGGTAGATAAGTAAATTGGAAAACAATTTTCTTTTGGATATGGATTTTAGATTTCATTTTGTGCAGAGCTCAAGTTCTCAATTGTCACTTAAGGTAACAAAGGTCAATGGAGGTCAAAATACATTTAAAAACATGCCAGAATTAAGGTAAAACTCTAACACATAACCATTTTCATGGCAACTTCGTGGCTATGATTCTTGCATAATTTTGTTGTTTAAGTCTATTGGCTACTTATACTTTAAAATATAGTGCATAATTCCTAACTGGGAAAAATTGTGGTCATCCCTCAATCATGCCTCAATTAAGCTATATTTTTTATCATACTGATTTTTGTAGGGTAGGAGAGAAAGAAATTCAGTAAAATCCAACTGAGAGTGCTTGATAAACTTTGTTGAAATGTCTGGATGGTTTGTATAGGAGAATGCCCCACCCAGCACTAAGCCCCCCCCCCCTGTAAAAACTAATAAGCTTATGTATTGAATTAATTTTGTGATTATGATGCCATAGGTGTTAGTACACTCCTTAATTCTTAAAATATAGGCATGCTCTCCACCGTAAAAGGTAGACTTTCTGATTACCAGGTTATTTTTTGTTTTTGTTTTTGCATGAAGAACCAAATCCAGCCACAAAGTATGTCGGCCCAAGTTCAATTGCATGTTGTTTATTTTTAGAAGCAATATGTGCGTTGCAAAGCACCATTCTACTATATGTAAAGCTTATAATTTATTGTTGGGAAGCGACAATTAGCGCACATTTTTGGTCGATTTTAGAGAGGGGTACAATATTGATTCATAAAATTGCACCCACATCAGAAAAAAAAAACATGTATAGCAGGTTAAACTGAGACCAAAATTTTGCCACATGCCAACATGTGAGTCCACTTTTAAGTAATTCCAAGAGTCTCAAGTGAAGTTTAAGTTGTCTTTCGCTGGCCCCTAATTAATTGAGGTAGGAATTTTGGTAGCTTCTGGTCTGGGGCGATTACTACCCAACACCCTTAAAAGGGGCCAAAACGGGTAGGAGGTTGCACACGAGGGGCCCGTTTCCCGTTCACCGACTAAGTAAAGACACGGATGCTTGGTCCTGTAATTAGGTAGATTTGTTCCAACATATGGAATCGAATAAAAACTTAAAGGATTTTTGTTTGGAAACGGTTAATCAAATAAAGCCCAAACAATACTTCAGAACATTTTATTTCAAAACAGTGTGGGATAGGTGGAAAGGGCAATAAGGGCTGTGGTTTGCCCCCCCCCCCCCGAAAAAAAAGTTGTGGAAATTCTTAATCTTGAATCTCAATTTTAGGACCGTGATGTGCGTTTTTTGCCTGAACTTCAATGAAAATTCACTAAATTAAATTTGCCCTCTACCCAAGAAAACCCCTTTTTGGTGACATGTTCAGAGAACCATCTAAATGATTGAGGTTTGACTTTTATTGGGTGCTTTGCCTCCCAACCCCAAGAAATATTGATCAAAGTAATTAATATGCGAACCCTTCTTCATCCGACCGTATCCGCGGTGTGGAATGTTGCCCCCACCCCCCCTGCCACCAAGAGAGTTGAAAACAAAATGGCCAAAAATAAATGATATAGGGCCAGGACCTAGCCCGAGGCTACTTGTGAATATGCGCCATTATAACTGATTTATCATCTGTATGTTTCCTTAAAAACAGAATATCTCCAATAAAATTTTGATACATTGCAAATAAAAAAATTCCGTACTACGATAAGCTGAAATGCATGTGCATAAAACCATTGCATCGATGTACATTACAATGCTGTGGTAAAGATTGTGATGGGACGTCCATTTAAACAATACTTTGTACACGGATAAGCCAAGGGTTCATATTTAATTAAAATGTGGCCAACTTCGGGACAGAATGAAAAAAAAAAACGTGCAACAGCAGTTAGAATTTTGTCTCAAATACGGCGAAGGCGATGGGATGAAAAACCGAGCAGCATGTTTAGTGGTTGGAAATTAAAATTCCAACTAAATCTATATTGAAACTTGGAATCCGATACCAGAGAAAGTCAATTCTTTGTAATGGAAAACAGTAAGTCAACGTACCGTAAGCGCATTGTAGGTTACATTAACTCTCAAACATTTGACTAATCGTATTTGCTTCACTGGTATTCAATGTAACAGGTTGAATTATTCACGACTTTTGAGCACCGTGTTTGAGTACAAATGGAACCCAAAGTGTTTTACACTCTTCATGTAAAAATGAAGACAACATGAAAGGCAGATTATCTTAGCTTAGTTCGTTCAGAAACAGGTGAATACGCCACAGTGATTTCTTTTTAGGAAGGCCTCTCCCAACTAATCGACGTTGTCCACAACTTTTCCTATGGTGACACGATGGGTTGTATCTACCATAACTCAAATTCCACTTTACTAGATATGCGAAAAGGGTTTATGTTACAGACAGGCGGTGCAAAAAAGTGGGACTGGGAGCGGCGATTAGAGGAAGGAAATGGTTGGTTGAAAGTCGTGTAGGTGTTCTGTGAACATTGCATGTTCTGCTACATGAGGAAAGCACAACAAAGTTTTGCACCCGGGTTTAAAAAAATACGTCGATATATGAAAACAAAAGCAATTGTCAACGTGTCAATAACAAATAAGTCGCGCCAAATATATAAAATAAAATAGCAAAATCTACCGTTGATGAAAAATACGTCGGCACAAATACGTCACTTGTGAAACGGTGAGTTAGTTCTTCAAAATGAAGATATATACGATGCTATGAGCCTGAGCAGAATAGGATTTTCGAAAATACGTCGATATGTGATGCGGACAATTAGCGTATTGCAAATACGCCAGTATTACTATTTTACTAATTAGCAAAAACCTTTGAGGTTTGAAATTGTTGAATTTGTAAAGTAGTGCAAAACCATATATATGACAACAATATGTCAATTATATATGGCGATCTACAGAAACGCTGCCATCCAAAGAGAATTGATTTAAAATTTCCCTGGTTTGGTCACGCTTGGGGGGCCGGGAATTTTTTTTTTGGTGATCTGTCTGGATCTGGGATTTAATCCTTACTTACCCAGACAGCACTTAGTTCAAGCTTGTGGAAATTGGACCTAGACTTTTAAGAGCGCCACATATTATGGTAGACGGTCTACAAAGAAGCTACTCAGGAAGTTGAGACACTTTCTATACTGACAATCAACAGTCATTTGTTAAAACGACAGTTAATTCGGAAGTTAGATCATTATACTGTCTGCCGAAAATATGGATGAAGAAATGAAATGTCTGAAGCAAATGAAAACTGTGAACTGAAAATCTTCGATAATCGGGTGCTTACCCAGTTGATGAAAAGATGCAACTATTGATTGATTATAACTACTTCACACAGATCCTAGGGTAATGCTCTATATTACCATAAAATTGCACCCACATCATCAGAAAGAAAAAAAAACATTGTATAGCGGTTAAACTGATACCAAAATTTTGCCATGGCAACATGTGAGTCCACTTTTAAATAATTCCTCGAGTCTCAAGTGAAGTTTAAGTTGTCTTTCGCTGGCCCCTAATTAATTGAGGTAGGAATTTTGGTAGAGCTTGGTCCCTGTAATTAGGCTAGATTTGTTCCCAAAATATGGATCGAATAAACAACTTAAAGGACTTTTGTTTGTGCAACGTTTAATCAAATAAAGCCCACACAATACTTCAGAACATTTTTAAAAAAAAAAAAAAAACAGTGGTGGTGCAGGTGAAAGGCAATAAGGGCAGTGGTAAATATGGTGATGGGACGTCCTTTTAACAATACTTTGTACACGGATCATAGCCAAGGGTCTCATATTTAATTAAAATGTGGCCAACTTCGGGACAGAATTGAAAAAAAAAACGTGCAACTTCAAGTTAGATTTTGTCTCCAAATACGGCGAAGGCATGGGCATTGAACGAGCAGCATGTTTAGTGGGTGGAAATTAAAATTC
Source organism: Ophioderma brevispina (assembly GCA_023653785.1). Classification (NCBI taxonomy): domain Eukaryota; kingdom Metazoa; phylum Echinodermata; class Ophiuroidea; order Amphilepidida; family Ophiodermatidae; genus Ophioderma; species Ophioderma brevispina. Next base: position 20,817 of record JAMKCH010019127.1, on the reverse strand, counting down.
CACACTAAATCTATATTGAAACTTGGAATCCGATACCAGAGAAAATCATTTCTATGTTTAATGAAAACATTCAAGTCAACGTAAGCGCATTTTTAGTTACATTAACTCTCAAAACATTTTGACTAATCGTATTTGCTTCACTGGTATTCAATGTAACAGGTGAATTAATGTTACTGACTTTTGAGCACCCGTGTTTTGGATACAATGGAACCCAAAAGTGTTTACACTCTTCATGTGAAAATGAAGACAACATGAAAGGCCAGATTATCTTAGCTTAGTTCGTTCATGAAACAGGTGAATCACGCCACATGATTTCTTTTTCTGCCTCCTCTCCCAACTAATCGACGTTGTCCAAAACTTTTCCTCTGGTGACACGATGGGTTGTATCTACTATAATCAACTTTCAATTTACTTAGATATGCGAAAAAGGTATGTTAAATACAGGGGTGCAAAAAATGTGGGAACTGGGAGCGCCGCTCCGAGGAAATGGTTGAAAGTCTTGTAGGTGTCTATGTGAACATTGCATGTTGCTCCTGAGGAAAGAACAACTTTTTGCACCCTGGTTAAATAAAATACGTCGCTATATGAAAACAAAGAAGCAATTTCAACGTGTAAATAACAAATAAGTCGCGCAAATACATCGTTATGTGACGCGTTTGAGCAAATACGTCAATATGTGGAAAAAGACAAATTAGCAAATCTACCGTGAACTGAAAAATACGTCGCACAAATACGTCACTGTGTGAAACGGTGAGTTCTTCAAAATGAAGATATATACGATGCTATGAGCCTGAGCAGAATAGATTTTCGATAAATACATCGTTATGTGATGCGGACAATTTAGCGTATTGCAAATACGCCATTATTAATATTTTACTAATTAAGCCACTTTGAGGTTTGAAATTGTTGAATTTGTAAAGTAGTGCAAAACCATATTATATGTCAATCTAATATGTCAATATTATATGGCGATCTACAGAACCCTGCCATCCAAAGAGAATTGATTTAAATTTCCCTGGTTTTTGTCACAGCTTGGCGATTTTGTGATCTGTCTGGCATCTTTGATTTAATCCTTACTTACCCAGACAACAACTTAGTTCAAGATTGTGGAAATTGGACCTAGACTTTTAAGAGCGCCACATTATTATTGGTAGACGGTCTACAAAGAAGCCTACTCAGAATGTTGAGACACTTTCTCTATTGAAATCAACAGTCATTTTTAAAACGACCGTAATCTTAAGTTTAGATCATTAGACTTGTCTGCTCGAAATATGGATGAAATGTCTGAAGCAAATGAAAAACTGTGACTGCAATCTTAGATAATCGTGCTCCGTTGATGACAAGATGCAACTTTATTTGATTGATTATAACTTACTTCACACAGTATCCTAGGGTACTGCTCTATATTACACATAAAATTTACTGCATCAAAACGAAAATCCGATACATATCAAACTTCATATCAAAATTACAGAGTTCGCGCTACACATCGGTTTTTGAACTTTGCCCTTTTATCAGTTTTATATGCTTTGCTATACGCCAATGTCATGTTAGAGTATCGTACTTTTCTCCGCCAGAGTTCAACTTAATTTCTGGTAAGTGGTAAGTTTCTTTATTTGGGTGTTTTTCCCACAGTAACAGTAATTTATTGTCTCGGAGCAGTTTTTCAGTAGTATGCATGCCTTGATTGAAGGCCTCAGCATTTATAATTTTTTGCATTGTTTGTTCACCATCACATTGTAATTTAAGGCTATCGTACTTTACTGTCACGAATCTATTTCCCCGTAACGTATTTCTTTTCGCCCTCCAATGTGGTACACCTTAAATGCACATTCGATCTACTCTGGAAGATGTCGTAATTTTCTGAGATTACAATCTGAGAGTACCTTATTACGAGCGTATATGGGGTGGTGTGATACAAACAGTTGAATTGTTCATATCATCAAAACTCGCCATGAAAATAAATCTATAGTTCGGAAATAACCTTTTCTCGATGATTATATAGTGAAAAATAAAGAAAAATTATGGTGCTAGGATCACGAAATACAACTTTAAATCCATGCAAACATATGGAAGGATTATGCACAAAAATGAGAAAAACTGTATACTTTGTGGGCCTGACGTTTCGATCATGGCAGGATCTTCATCAAAGGCAAATCGACAAAATAACAGATAGGACAAACCATTATACAGACATAGAACAAAAGACAAGAGTAAACAAAGGGGAAGAAGGGAAGGGATGAGAGATACGGAAAGGAGAAAGTAGGCTCTTCAAGTCCCTTCTCCCATCACTCACCCGTCGTCCTCCACTTCTCCATGCCCCGCTGATTTCTTGGTCATCGTCACACATCTTTGATAATTAACTTCTACTGTTCTATTTTTAGCTTTCTCTACCAGTTCCGTTGCTCATCTCCCATCCCTTCCCCAATTCCCCTTTGTTTACTCCTGTTTTTTGTTCTATGTCATATATATATTTATATATATATATATATAAAATATTCAAATAAACACCAGGGAATTTAAAAACACATGACCGGTTTCTTTATTCATCAGATATATATATATACATATATTTGTCCTATCTGTTGTTTTATCAGTTTCTCTTTGATGAAGATCGAAACGTCACGCCCACACTTTAGGCCAAATAAAATATTGTATTGGAGTACCCGCCCGACCCTAAAATTCGGCCCGACCCGAATCGAGGAAAATCGTCAGGAAAAAGGAAAACGAAAAAAAAAGTCAAGCAAGCTGAACCAGGTGTGGAAGTAACCATTGTCCGGCGTACTCATAGTCCGGGAACAATGGTGAACAATAGGCAAACGATCAGTTGACTCTTTACGCAACATTTAGTTTCACGCTTTATTCCGTTATCGTCTATGGAGCCCCGGACTATGGCTCACATCGGACTATATCTGCTTTCACACCGGGTGCTGAATAAAGGCTCTCTCCAAAGTTCCAACTGAGTTGTTTTGTGTTTTGTCAATGTGTGATTTATTAGTTTGCATGGTCACATAAAGCACAGAAAAGTGGATGTCAAAAAAAAAAAAAAATCCGCCCGCCCTACCCTATTTTGCACTGGCCCGTTACTCCAATACAAAATTTTTTTTTTGCCCTAGTATAACAGTTTACCTGCACAGGCTATTTTTGCGGAGAAGCAGTTGGTAACAGCATTTACTTATTTTTAAAAAATGAGAAAAGTTGATTAGTGATCATGAAGAACGCGTTAAACGTAATATAGTATAATATAATAATTATAGTACATTGTATAATATAATATTATATGACATAACCACTTGAGAACAGCGAATCAAAGTCGACCATTTATATCAGATATAATGGTGTAAAAATCAACTGGTTGATCCACCCATTACTTGTATATAATAATTATCTGTGGTTGGACACAGTAATGTCTCGTCTGCAGTTCCACATTGTTAGGAAACGTGTACACTATCTATACCTTTATTAAAAAGACACCATTTTATATGGTAATAGTGATTTTCTCAACCTTTATACTGGCAGACAGATGTAAACATATGTTTTGTGTGCATTAAAGCTCATACCAAATGGAAGATTAAGTATGTACTAGATGATAGAGAATATATTCCAGAATTAAAATATATTGGTTTTACGTTTCAAATCTACTCCTGAAGTAAAAAAAATAGTGAAAATCTCAGGCCCTTTTCACCAGCCAGTGAGCCTGCTCTGAGTAAAATCGGCGATTTGGGCGCATTGTGCGTGGCGTCATAGGAGGTACACCGGATGACAGCCGACCAGGCTGAGTGCACGCTGCAAGCACTGTGAATGCAGAGCACAGAGAGTCTGCCGGTAAATGTCCTTTTCCCCACTATTTTCATTAAAGAGACATGAGGAGATTTCCAGAAGAAGCGCCCCCAATTTTTCTCGAACCCCGTTTTTTTACATATTGGAATGCTACCAATGTATTAGATAACCCCTAAAATGAATAAGCCGAATACGCCGTCTCAACGACGACTTCAAACAGCGCTCTTCAGGTTTGACTATCACAGCCAATCACCTACCTCCGAAATTCAAACAATTACTTTACCACAAAATAGGCAAATCCAACGCTACAACACTAGACAAGCTGACAAACTTCATCTTCCCCTCCCTAATCATCGTCGAAAAACAATATTTCCGTACCACGGCCGCCAAAACTATGGAATGGTTTCAGAATCTACACAACAATGCAACCAAAAAATACGTTGAAATGCTCAACTAAAAAGCATTATCACCCAGTACATTCACAAGATTCCTCCTCCATTCTTTTCCCGCTTCACTTTTTTACCTACTCATTTCTATCTCTATCCCCCTTATACTACAGTGTAACAGACCACAGCAAGACATGTTGTTCAAGTCTGTCCGTCTCCTTGTCCCGGATCATTTATTCCTGTTTTTTATGATGATTATCTAATGTTTTGTTGGGTTTTATGTTGTTACACACACACACACACACCACAGAGATGATCTTAAATTTTTATATCAAACATTGTGTAATTTTGTACTATTTAGTGTTAATTATATTCCTTGTATTTTCATAGGGCAGCAATAACTATAAGCCCCAAGGGGTTGGTTCCATTACTGGTCCTAGCATATCATATCGCTCATCTATTGCTATCTTAAAAAATCAGTTGCAATTGTAACTTTCTTTTGTACTATTATATTACGTACAGTTACATTAATTTTTGTATATATGATATGTGATGCTAAATAAAAGGAATCCCTTGAAAACTTGAACTTGAATCAGTAGTTTCTGTCGTGCACGGACAGAAAGTCAAGCATGGTTTTCTATGGGGAACGATTTGCGTAGCAGGCAAGTTCAAAACAAGGTTTGCGGTTTTCTTTGCAACTTGTATTTGTCCAAAAAACCTTCTCGAAACGTACTCTGTAGGTGGGCTACAACCCGATCCAGTGAAATTTGAGTGAATTCGTATCCTAAAAAATACTTATTGAGGAAGATTCAGATTTTTCTGAGGTTTAAATGGCCTGCGAAAGCTGTGAATCTGTGGATTCAACTGATGGGAGCGATGAAGGAGACGTTACTGGGGAAGTGGAAGGCGTGATAATGACCTTCCCTTGGGACGGGCATTAACATACCTCGGCGCAAAAACATGGGTGAGCTCGTAAATGTTTGAGCAAGGCCTCGGGAGATCAAAACTACGAGGAAACGCGTAGGAAAACTAATTGATAAATTAAATATTTTACTATTATATTAAATTAATATAGAGTACCGAAATGTTAATTTTAGGAGCTTTTAGGATTGGGATACTTCGTTAGGTCAACGTGCACAAAGCAAACACAAATCGCCCAGGGCTGGAAAGTTTAGATCGACTCCATGCTTCACGATCATGTCACGAACGGTATGGTATCTGACATAACACTAGATTCAGTTCATAATTCCTATTTATTTGGACTAAGATATGTTTTCTACTGATTAGATTCGTCTTTGACGTGTTTATTATTTTGCTTGCAACGAGATTCGGTCTGATTTGATACATAACGCCCTGCATAATGGGCCGTGTGAAATGAATTACCAAGCACTTCGCCAAAATATGGCCTTGCTTCAATAGGGATAGGGCATCGGGAATACTGACTTCAAAAGCTTTCAGTTAGGAGGTCAAACGATAAATTATTCTTCCAATATTGTTCTTATGTCATGGTTTTCTGTTAGAATGTACGATTTCATTCAAATGTTCACTCAAGACGATTGATCCTCAATATTGCCAACGTAAACCCCCTAAAGGGTATAGCAATACTAAACAATATTGGTGTACTTTACAGTGTGAAATAAATCGACGCATCATTGTTATTTTTTTTGCCTTGTACTGAAAACCTTGCAAAATTGACCCTACTGATTGAAATAAAATATACAGGAATTGTTTTTTGACAAAAAATTACTATTCATGCTTGCATAAAACGTGATCATAATTTCTATGTAGAAAGGGCAATCGCTCTATATAATTGCATATTGACTATCGCTCTGCGGGGATTTCCTTCGGCTTGTGTCACTCTAAAGACTAATTAGGGATGCGTTGGGAGCATTGCAGTTTTGACCTCATAACTCCTCAAATGTTGACCGAAACAGCTGAAATTTTGTATATACGATCAGGAGAGCATTAGCTTTAATTTGGTATGTATATGGTGTACCATTTTGTTTGACCTTTAATACTAACCATTTAGATTAAGTTGGATGTACAACCTTTAGACTCGATCAAAATCACATTGACCAAAGTTTTGACTAACCAGAGTGTATCATTTCTTATCATTACCGGGATACAACTTAACATAATAATACACCGCTCTTACGCGGTCCGTAAAGATGTAGTCTGTGTTACAGACTTCGAAAGATATTATCGAAATTAATACTGCGCGAGAGATTAAAGTTTTATCAGTCCGTCATAGCGAATCATGCAAATGACACTAAATCTCAAATATCTCCCGTGACAACGAAGGGGTTCTATGGAGAATTTTGCATCAAGGTCCGTTAACTTGTTTTTGTTTTGGCTATGTAATCGTAATTGAGTCTGAACCTATAGAACCGAGCGAGAAGTTAAACGTTTTTGTCGGGTACTTCGGTGCTCGCAAACACGGAAAAGTTAACACGCAATCGCTACGGGCTGCATCCCTTTTTCCCACAATGCCTTTCCAGGCGCGGAATCCAGGGAGGGGGTGGAGGAGGCAAGCGCCTCCCGGTAACTCTGCAAATTCTTGCAAAATCACCCATTTTTGAGCATTTTGGGACCGGTACAAGCCTTTCAGTCCCCCGGTAATTTTGACGTTTTTCAAATCCTGGATCCGCCCAGCTACAGTTTTCTATATTCCAGGCTTTGAGAATTTTCAAACGCTGCTGCAACTTTTTTTTTCAATTTTAGCAAACAATCATACGATAAACGTACGGACCGCCGTAACCGCTCATATGACCAGTATCTATTAGAAACAAATTTGACTTGCAGAAAAAACGGGTAGCAATCAGCAATAATAACGTTCACATGCTAACAAACTAACTTTACTTAAATCATATCCCACAATAATTTAAGAGTGGAAGAAATGATTCTTAATACTTCCAGGCACACTATACCAGTTTAACAAAGTACATGGGGTGTTTCCATAAGTTTCTGACACCCTTTTCTGACATACTTTTCTGACCTCCCGATGAATTCGGACACCTTAACGGACCTTAACGGCATAAACCACACGGTTTATTTTGGTTTATTCCCGTAAGGTTTCCTAATTCATAGGTATCAGAAAAGTATTGCGCAAAGGGTGTTCACCTTATGGAAACACCCAAGTACATGCACCTTATATTGAGTTCAAATTCGGCTAAATAGCATGAAATCCCTATCGGGAAAAATAGTTTGGGTGGTCATACCTGGATGTTTTGGTTTTTTGTTATTATTAGTTATTCGTGAGATGAAGGTACTATAGTAAGATTCACAACCCATCGTGGTCCCTCTATACTTTTTCGAAGGTATGGGCATTTAAATGAGGGGCATGTGCAATGGTTGAAATTAAAATTCCACGCTAATCTATTGAAACATCAGAGCCCGAGAGCAGAGAAAAATCAATTCTATGACTCCATGAAACTAATTTCAAGTCAACGTAAACGCATTTACATGAACTCCAGAACATTTGACTAATCGTATTTGCTACAGTGGTATTCAATGGAACAGCGAGGTGAATGGTTAAGCTTTTGAACACCCTGTTTTTGATAGAAGGAACACAAAAGTCTTGAACTCTTGGTAAAATGAGGCCGAACAATGAAGGGCCCCGATTATCTTAGTTCGTGTATGAACATGTGAATCGGGCTACATATTTTCCTTTTACTGCCCGCCTCTCCCAACTATTCACGGCTGTCCAAAACTTTTCCCCTGGGGACACGATGGTGTTTGAATCTACTATAATGAACAATTACCCCTGTGCTCGTATGAAGGGGAGAGTAAGACTAGTAACAAAGGAACGCGAATGCGATTCTTCTGTTTTATATCCCTAATCCTTATGTTTATTGTATTTTAAGTAGCTTATTTCATATAATCATGTTCCTTGTAAATTTTGACACATTTTTGGTACAAAGATCTATATACTTTAACATGAAACTTCATAACCTCCATTCTCACGTTGTTAGAGAAATTTTCGTCAATTGAAAATTATTTCAGCAGTATAGTAGATTCAAATTAAGTGAGACTAATTGCATATTTCAATAGGGATGGTATTGATATGGATGTTTCTATCCCCTATCATGCTGAGACTGGGGCTTTGTTGCCATGCAAAACACCACCCGTAATTCAAAGGTGTTTTGCGCGATTGTAAGCTAGCGAACGTTATTCTTGAGCATAACGTATCGTTTAAGTAAACGCAATTCCCAGAAATGATTTTAAAGTAAAATTTTTTTTTAATCCTTAGGATATGCATCGAAATTAAACTATACGATCTAGTTTAAGAAGTGTTTTTTTTTTAAGTGTTTATTTCTGTCTTGTTGCACGGCTCATTGCGACTGTGGAATGACAGCAGCAATGGTGCACATCATTATCGTCCAGTTGGTGTACAACCTTAAACGCTACGGAAAGCCTTAATACAATTTGGGCGCTCAACCATTAAAACACAAAAGAAGGATCATTTAGACACTCATGTTAGCGGTCTTTTTAAAGTACGACGATGTTTCTCGTGTTTAAAGCTTCTGTTTTAGTAGCAAATGGTTAAAATGTTTAAACGCGTTTTGCTAAAAAATGAAAAACAGTTACAGCAAGCAATTGACACAATTTTGCTTAATCGCGTTTAGTTAAACAAGTTTTTGGAATACGGGCCGTTGTGTCCATGTACAAAGTCAATCTACTGTACAGAATCGTCTTACTGGAAACTGATGCAGTCAGTTTTCTACGTGGGTCGGATAGAATGACTTATGCTATTGTTGGCGGGATGTTAAATCCGCTTTGGCGGTAACCTCTTAATACCAGGTTGGCCCATTTTTGAAGGCCAAATAGAACATAGATGTGTTTATGTGTGCATTGAGATAAGAATGCATTATTTCTTCAAGGCTGTGATAAGGAATGATTTTTGGCAGTATCAAAGTAACTTATGTTCACAATAACGTTTAATGAAAGATTGCCTGCTGGTATTTTTTAATCCGAACGTCATTTTAACAACCAAGCTATCTTAAGATGTGAAATAATTTATTTTTGGTCAACATTATTTTACAAGCTACATTACTACACATTGTATGAGTACCATAACCTGTTTTACCTGTGGCCGTTAAAATAATTCCTCTTACCTCTCGCGGTGAATGGACAGACCTAGAACTTTTAACGTGGTCTCACTTATTTTGAAATCTACTACAGAATAAACTAGTCATGCCTGAGACATGACAACAAGACGGCCTAATTAGGAATGGTGACCCCTTATTGTGCCCTTAAAGTGACCTTTGACCCCTGTAACTTGACCAATATGTCACAAATGTCATTAAATGTATTTTTACGTGTTAACAACGTTATATGAGGAACGTTATCATTGAGTTTCAACTGAATCCAAGCATGTCAGGGATTTGACCTTTGCACCTCTATAACGTGACCCCTGGGTCACGAATAGGGTCCACTGTAATTGTTCTGTATTTACGATATCACGAGGATTATTCCTGTCAAATTTCAGTTCAATCGGAGCTTGTTTGTAAATTTTGACCTTTTACCTTGAACTTTGACCTTTGGGGTTGAGACTATCATAGACCTCTTCTACTATTCATGTTACATCACTGTAGTAATAACGGGCTTTATCTGTTCTCTATATGCTGAGATAAATCCAATTTGGTCTTATTTTTAGCATTTTTTGGAAAAATTGACCTTTGACCCCTTAATGACCTTTCATGCCGGTATAAAAAAACCTCGTGTACAAAACAAAAATGCATTGTTCCAATGCAAATAAAAAATTCTATGCTTAGTTCTGGAGATAAAAATTCTTGAAATTATTTACCTTAAAACCGGAAATGACCTTAAATGACCTTTGACCTCCAAAATAAAAATACCTTGCATACACCAGGTAACATGAATGCATATCTGTAAGTTAAGTTACTGCACTATGCTTGGGTTTTGAGATAAACAATTTTGAATATTTTGGAATATTTTTGGTTTTTGACCGGAAGTGAACCCTTAATGACCTTTGATCCTGAAACTGTGGACAACCCGAAGACCCTGCCTGTTAACAATACATGTGCTCTAACGACGTCACTCTGCTACGTAATTTGTAAGGACAGCGATTTTTTTAAATGTTTTTCACAATTTTTGGCTTTCAAACCGGAAATGACCCCCTTAATGACGTTTGACTCCTTATCCCTGAACACCCTATATGAGGCAAGGGTCAGTGGCTCCTGTGAAGAAGTTTGTTCGATATCGGCGTAATCCTGTAGAAGATAACTTTGACAATTAAATTACATATTTGACGCCTGTGGCCAGGTCAGAGGTCAGACAGGGGTCAATGTCATGTGACATAAATGGTCCAAGTCAGCAGTCATTTGATGTAAGTCTAGTCACAATACGTCAAAAAATGACTGAACTAGAAGCAGTGGAAGTGTTGAAAAAAAGAACGCATCAAAAACACAACAAGGCGCCTGAAGGCCGCCTTGTAATTTCAAGAGTCTGATAAGATCCTGAGTGGAGAGTTTTAATTGGTGAGTTTTTAATCACCAATTGACTGATCATCCCTATGACCGCTTTATTACGTGTGGAGATCAATATCCGCAGTAGAACATGGATATGTTCATGCAAAGTGATGAAGGTGTGAAGATCTTGCGTGAGATTGATAAATAGTGTAGGTCAGAAAAACTGGTTTCACATGATCTACCAATTTTACACTGTCATGAGTGAATGACTGAGTGAGTGGATTGAGAATAATGACTTTGTGCAACAGGAATTTCCCTAAGACCAAAACACGTAGCTTTTGATTTGAAAGAATTAACTCAGAAACGCTGGTCATAAATGTCAACTAAGATGTAACCACACTACAAAATAATAGATAGCTTTGAACTTTATTTTACCATGATACAGAAAATGGACGATGATCAAAGACCAACCCGAATGTTCATGGATAATCCGAACATCCAATGGCGTAACGGGAAACCAGACTACACCGAAGCCGACCAACTTTATTTGCAAGGTAATTTTTATTTTCACAAATGATGTTATTAAGCGGATTGTATATCTATTAATGGTATGTCTGATCGCTGTCCTGTTTTGACATCATGACGCATTCAAATTTTGTAACAAAATTTAATGATTTCTATAATAGTTATTTTCTTGTTCAGGGCTAAAATTATTCATCATACACCTTGGATTAACAAGATCTAGCCGAGGAAAGAATAAGCTCGATCGGAAGTATAGATCGCCGTAGACTGCTTCCAACGAGAGTGCATTATCAGAATATAAGAATAAAATGAACTGTCATTCAAGCAGCCAAGAATTAATCACTGTACCTAATTTACCCCAAAAGTGATCTTTAAAGATGGGGCTGTTTTGAATGATCTCATGGAAAGAAGTCCTTGCCCGTTTCATTTGTCATTGATGGTTCTGTAGTTTCTGATCCGCAACAAATTGTTGATGGTTTAAATGATTTCTATGTCCGAATTTAGGAATCAATGTCTTCGCATCCTAAAATATATAAGCTGGTGTTTGGCTGGTACACACTGACCATTTATTTCATTCACTAAATACGCTCAAACTGCATGACATTAGCTACTTTCAGCTTGACTTCTTTCTGTATAGATATCACCATAATTTACTTCTATAGGTCTATATACTGTACACAGAATCCTTCAAAAGCAATGTTTAATTTCATTAATAACCCTCACCAGGCACATGACCTACATATTGATTTAAAGGGGGATGGCCCGATTTAAGGATTTGAAGTTTTCATCTTGAAAGATTGGCCTTCACTCCAAAACCCCATCTGTAAAGTTTCGCACTGATATTTCAATCCGTTTTGATGCGAGAGCTAAAAACGTGATTTTGTAAGCCCCATAGAGTACTGTTTGACATTAATATTGGTTGACCAAAATGGGGCACATTTTCGCTCATAACTTCCAAACCAAACATCCTATGGCTCTAAGATTTCAAAGGGTAAATGAGAAAAATAGTAGCTTTCTTCTGATAGCAAAATGTTGACCACTTCCGGTAAAATTTGGGGCTTCGTGACGAGGTTATTAGCGATCGGGCCATGGACCTTTAATACGATCAAAACCCAGGGTGGTCTTTTCTGGAAGCCTGACCCCTACAACCAGTCCTCCTCTTTCAACTGTCAAGAAAAACTTTAAAAGATGCTTATCAGCAGGTACTCGCTGAATTAAAGCTATTAGTTTTGCCTCGTTTTACCACCGCCATGATTAAATTCGAATTTGTTAATGCCATCATTACTTCACATTTTGTCGTCTTCTTCATGCTTGTCATTGTCATCTGCTGTCAAATGTTTTACCCCAGTCCCTGTCTTTGGTTTGTGTAAGTCCGACATGTATGTTGTGCACGTCTAGTGCATAGTGGAAGTTGTGCCGGTGTGGAAGCAGATATAGTCCGCCAGGAGCCATAAACGATAACGTTAAAGTGTGAAACTAATTTGCGTGAAGAGTCAACTGAAATGAGTGCCCTATTTTACCGTTGTAGCCGGACTAAGAGTACGGAGGACAATAATTACTTCTACACTGTGCTGTCCGTGTGACTGAGTGTCCCACCGCCCATCTATCTGTTGTGCTTGCACACCACCAAATACACTGCCATTCATTTATGTACAAAATTGCCCTGATTAAAGCGTCAATTTTTCGCTTACAAAGCGACTCAGTTCCTAGCGACAACATTTTTCTTGGAACTCTACATTTCTGCATACCATTCACTCAGGAAAAACACTATGGTGACCACGGAAATTCCGAGCTACTGGAGCGCGAAGACTACGATGAGTTGTGAGCTCCTCTCAAACTAGGGTTTCTAGTCCAAAGATTCCAGTGGGAAAGAGGTTTAAATAAGCACTATAAGTACTTAGCAGAAAGCCTCACATACTTCTGATCTCAATAGTTTGTTGGTTTGTATCTTAAAAATTATTTCCAGCACAAAAAACGACTCCAAAACTTGCAGTTTTAATATTTTTTAACTTTTAACTTAGACTTGACCCCCATTTTTACTCTTTCTTTCAACACAATTCAGCCAGAGGGTGCCAGACCAGATCTTTTTAGTGGTGTGGAATCCTGTGTTCTCCATTGAATACGTTTGTTTCAGCACTTTACCCAAATAGCCTCGTCTACTATGCCACGGTTTAATCAGTAAATGTTGCCATGCTTGAAGCTAGGACACTCTCTCAGGGGGACACCGGTTTCTTTACACCGGTATTGGCTTTTTTTCTTAATAGTCTTTGCCTTCCTGGCTAGAGCTTCGTTTCTTCCGTGATTATAGACTGGTAATTAAGCTGACATTGGTATTATTTCTTGTTTACTCTAGATTATACCACTTTCTGGGATAACCAGATTGTTTTTCCTATTTGTAATGCATTATGCCCTCCTACAAGGATTGAGAGAGCATACTCTGCGAATAGGAAAGATGAATAATTATTATATATAGATTCTTATCTTTATTGATCAAACTTATCGTTGCTTGGCATACAAATAATAGATACACCTATTTCCTCCGCTTGTTTGCTTTAAGATTATGTATACATAATGGTGCCATATATCACACGCTATGCGTTATTTTAAATAAATAATGGTATCCGCATCTCAGATTGCATTTAAGTATAATTTAGTTTTTTTAAGGGGCCCCCACCCGATCCTCAGCCTCCATCCCACCATTTCACCCATCAAATCTGAGATTTTGATACCATTGAAAGCTGTATTTTCTCCTCTCACCTCACCTGCAAACATTTTGTTACTGACTCTTCTTCGATGAAATCAATAAAATTTGAATATGGATCCCTCTAATGCCGAACTACTGTGCTATTCCATTTTGCGGCAAGTGAACCACAAGATTTTTCGCACGGGTTTTAAGCCTCTTAAAGGTTATTCATCGAAACATAATATGCTAATATACAAAGCGATGGATTCTACACACCTGCCGGTGAGTTGCATAGAACAGAGAGGAGCATTTCTCTCAATTTTGGAATTCTGTCTCGGAAAATCGCAACTGTCAAAAAGGGCTCTGATCGGCAGAAATTACGAATATTAATAGACATGACACAAGTTGGAATCTTGTCTCGGAAAATCGCAAATGTCAAAAAGGGCCTCTGATCGGCAGCAATTGAGGAATATGCAGTATGACAAGACACAATGGAATTCTGTCTCGGAAAATCGGAAATGTCAAAAAGGGCTCTGAATGCCTCTGATCGGCAGAAATTACGAATATGCAGTATGACATGACACAATAACTAACCACCACTGATTTAATGGCACACAAAAGACAAAATTTAATGCAAAAACATACTCTCCATATACAGAACCCAGTTTGTATCATCTTTTCTTTCTGTAAAATATGGAGTGCCACCAGGTTTGATTTATTATATTTTCGAATGACATATATATTAAATCCTTGTGAATAGACAAATAATTTGGTACAAGTTTTAACTTGATTGCGATATTTGAAAATTTGACTTCGTGGGTCAGATATGACCTTTGACCTCACATACGATAGCCTGTGTGGAATTGGCCGAAGGTTGGACAATATAAAATGTCACTTTTTCTACACATACTGACAAACAAGTTCTCTTTCTTACAGCAAAGGTAACGCCTTTTGCCCCAAAATGGGATATCAGAGATAAGTTAATTAAAACTCTATACCTGGGAATCTGGGCTATAAGTAGCCCAGATTCGCTTCAGCGGTTTCATTGTTTTATCGAAGTGAAGCTGAATCATTTACTGTGAGCTAATAAAATCTAAATTCCATGGCACAGTTCAATAGTTTTCATTCACCAATATATGGCGAAAATACACCCTCTGGCTTTTAGTATGAGTTCTGATACCAGAATATACTTGGTTAGTTATACTTTTGACTTGTCCATCCAAGGTTACTGAAATAAGCCTTTGGTAAATGAGCATGTCTTACCTCATAGTGATTGCTAAAGCTAGGGAGACCAAGGCAATTCTGGGCTGAACCTGGACTGTTTTCAATGAAACTGTAATCCGATATCGTCTGGTCTGCCCACAAAATACTGGCTGCATGTCACAACAGGCCAATCTTTACTGCTAAAATTCTTGGGTGTGCGAGGCCCAGAAAATTGCCTAGCACGGGTCCTGGTAAATGTTAATACATATAAGTAGTTTAACACTTTTTACTCCTGTTAGTTTCCAAGTGTGTGTGTGTGTTTGTGTGTTGTGGGGGGTGCCATGGAAACCATATCCCACAAGGATTTATTTTGCACGAAATATATACTACGTGAATAAAAAAGAATTGCAAGGTTTAAAGATGATCTTTTTTTGTGATTACCCAGCTTGCAAGGCACGTATTCGCTAACCAATCGAACTTGGTCTTGCCGGACCCAAGCTACACTCGCCTAGCTACGGCGGCCTACCCACCAAGTTTCGTGAGCGTACGGTCCCACACCTCCGAGAAAAAGGGCGGACAGAGAGACACACACACACAGACAGACGTGGCCTATTATAATATAGATATAAAGCTTACACATGGCAAATTAATGCACACATTTCCCACTTGTATCGCTTCAGGGAGAACAAAGCAGCATGCCCCAGATTCGATCGAAAACCTCGTCAGCAATATAAAAAAACAATTTGAAATGGAAGTCCAGCACAAGACAAGATTGAAGGTTAGTAGTGCTTGTACTGAATTGTGAATTTCTTTAAAGAGTCTTTGTCTATGTACTTATACTTCAGAAGAATTATGTCTGAAACAAAAAAATCACCACTCTAGTAAATTAAAAAGGTGGTAGAGTAAGATCCATTATAATTTATTGTTCTTTTGGATCAAAATCACAGAAAGCCAGATGTAAGGCGTATGTATCACATTATCAGCTTATCAGTGAGCGCTTACCTTAACTTGATGATTGGCCAGTTAATGGTAGTCTTACAAATTATTACCATCACGGTCACCATCACCTCTTCCTCCTCATATTCCCCTTCCTCTTAGTCCTTTTTACTTACTTCTTCTATATTATTATAAAGGATTTTGGAGCAATTAGCCTGAAGTTAAGAGGAACGTTAAGGCGGGCGTGACTCACAGCAAAAAAGATATGGTGGCGCGTGGCACATACAACACGTTTATGCACGATAGTCCATTTCGACAGATCGAGGGAGACATTCGACTCGGCTAACAAACATTTTAAAAAGGTGTTTACAACGGGTTTTGCATGGGAGGGTGTTGAGGTTATACAGGGTGAGTCAAAAAAAACTTGACCTGATGTGACCGCCATTTGGATTTGTAAAAGTAATATATATCTGACATATTGTATCATCTGAACGGTTGGTTCAGTATCTTTAATTTCCTGCAAAGATCATTCACATCGGTTAGGTATAGACCGAGTTACAGTCGTTTGAATCAAGTAGTCGGTTTTTGATCGGTCACGGAATTTCACATTGAAATGAACGACGTTCAGCGAAGGAAATCCGTGTCCAGAAGAAACTCAGGCTATTTATTATATGTTACAGATTATTGATTCGAAAGACTGTAGCTCGGCATATACTTAACCGATTGATGATCTTTGCAGCAAATTAAAGATAAATGAAATAGCTTCCGCAGAACAACCATAGGTTAGGTAGATAATATTTAAAAATTCAAAATGGCGGACACAAGCAGGGTCAAGTTTTTTTTTACTCACCCTGACAACGGTAAAATGTCATTATTAATCCTTGCAGCAGACCGAGATTTAGGTTTTTCAGAGAATTTTACACTTTGCACACAAAATCACTCCTGTCATTCTAGCCCAAAAGGATTGCACCGCGGACAAGTTCCAAATGTGTAGTAGTAAGTGTTCTTCGTTTCTGTGGAACTGTTGATCAAAAGGTAAGTTTGATATATTTAGGAAATTTATTAACAAAGAAATTTAACTTGGTTCAAGGCCCGGTTTCAGGTCATCCTGTGGTGATACCTTTGATCAGATCCTCTTCCAAAATGGTCTCAAATTCATGAAGTTAGATTGGCGTATCTTATAGAGAGGACATCATTTAGCGCTCAAGCAAAGCCATGCAGAGATATAAATCAGATTTTTCGCCTCACTTAATTCAATATTTTATGCAGTTAATAAAGAAAGATAATCTATTAACCCACATGCTTAAAGAATTTCTAGCTGAGCAATTTGTTCATTAGGGACGTGTTAGGGATAGTGGGTTAGAAGGGGTGTTCGTGCACCCCCCTGAAATAAAACTTTCTACATCAATGGCACTATATCAGAAAAAACTGAGTAGAAAACGATTAGCTATGTTAAAAAAAAATTCAAGAGTGTCCCACGTATCATGTTTTATGCAAATTTATGCCAATGAGATCCCCATTTACAGAAAATACAATTTTCGTATATCTCAGGCCAAAATAATCTGTTTGTTGACAACTGAACAAATGAGGTTTATTGGGCCTATGTTTCGAGGTCAAAGATCAAGAGGGAACCAGCTTGAAAATTACCAGATGTCCCCATTGATGATTGTAATATGCAAATTAGGGGCGCCCAGTCATTACAAAAAGACAATTTTCGATAATATCACCCAATACTGTTGATAAAATGAACAAATAAGAACACTGTGACCTATGTTTTGAGGGTCAAAGATCACGATGGAAACCATTTGAAAATTACCAGATTCCCCATGATGACATTAAGGCCAAATTAGGGGTCACCATAGCTAAAAAATACATATTGGGGATATATCTTGGCCAATATTCCCATACTGCGCAAATAAGATGACGAGACATATGTTTTGATTGTCGAGGATAATTAATTTTAAAAGGTATTATAATTTATCACTAAACAGTTCACTGCAAATATAAGAAATGTGCAATTAGGGCCTTCAATGTCGATAGTTCTCGTTTTGGGGGTAATTGTAAAAAACTTTGTTGGCCAAGTAAATTTAGCTTGGCACATCTATACATAATACTCTAGGGTGATGGGAGTTAAAACCAATCCAGATCCAGATATACTTGTAACATTTCTTTTAAATTCAAGGTATGCTATGATACAAGAACAAGACTAATCGAGGGGACTTCGATAATGTGTTATTATGCCGAAAAGAAACTGAAGGCAGAACTCTGCAGTCTCCAATGATTCGCTGCCAAGCAGATTGTGATATTCATATTGTACCTGGGAGTTTACACCCTCGTTAAATTTAAAGGAAACTGCAGGAGAAAAAAAAACTTTGGTGGCCAAAGACGTTTCTAAAAATCATCCAAAAACAAGGTTATGAACATTTAGACTTACAACTCTGTACTCATTAAAGACTTTTTAAAAAGCATAATAAGCATTTTCTATTCATCAAGGTTCAATAAATTAAGGCCGATGTAGCACTAGACAGTGACATGTTGTAATTAAGCCAAAAAAGAAAAACGTCCGGAATGGGAAAGAAAAGGCTTCTTCGGGCTTCGACCGCATCGATCATGGGTTCCATATTGTAGCATAAAAATCAAGGAGGCAAATAGACCGACTATGTTCGTATGCCAGCCGCCAACCAGAAAGCATGTGTTACACAGTCTTGTAGGAAATTTGATCCATCTCTTCAAACCGAGGAGGATCTTGCTGTATCTTTTACCCCTTTGCTTTTGTGGTGTGTGTGATCTTGTAAGCTAGGCTATCGTGTGTGTGTGTGATATGAAAACGAAAACTATCGTTCTGAGAACCTGCTGAAACGGCTACAGAAGGACCCAATGAAAAACCATATCTCCTTTACAAAGGTAGATCACAACAAACAGTATGCAGTTGCATTTTGGAAAAACCGTTTCTGAAACGCTATTGCATAAGCTTTCACTCCTGGAAACATTGACATGTGTCAGGGTGGGTGCCTCCTTCGTCGCGTATTGGGCTTTCAATGAGTCCCTTTACCCTCGCGTTATGTTATGGGTAGGGAAGTCACAGTTGCAAGAGCGGAAGGCTCCAAATCCAGGCACGGGCATCTTGCTTGTGCCAATAAACTGAAAAAAGCCATTACAAAATATTATTGCATATGGTAGTATAGAGATCGTTGTCATTCTCCAAAAAATGGTGGAATGATGAGCCATCAGGAAACGTTGGGCCAATGCGCGTGGATTGAAATGGTGGGGAAAACTTCTCGTGTGTGGACTTTCAAGCTAAGCTGACCCTGAACACTTCCCCGGCAGAATTATTGTCTTATTATTGGCTTTCGACTCCGTTTGAACTACTCCTGTTTCATAATCCTTGCAGCACTGTTGACAATGTTGTGCCATGGA
Organism: Ophioderma brevispina; assembly: GCA_023653785.1. NCBI lineage: Eukaryota > Metazoa > Echinodermata > Ophiuroidea > Amphilepidida > Ophiodermatidae > Ophioderma > Ophioderma brevispina. Next base: position 1,459 of record JAMKCH010019127.1, on the reverse strand, counting down.
CCTAGTAGAGGGTTATTCAAGTTATCCATTTTCAAGTGGAATAAGATTGGTTGTATTCTGACTAATTTGAGGTCATTGAGGTCTATGTTGATTCTTGACCAGGGCTGTTTTAACTCAAAACAAAATCATGAACTGTCAGAGTGGCAAAAACGGGCAGAATCATGGTGGAGAGTGAATGCTTTGCTTTGCGAACATATAATCTGTGACTGATTTCCGTTGTCCCTTGGCACTGCCACGGTACAGGTCTTTGCCGTAGATGTTGTAAACTTTGCGCTTTAGTGTCTAAGTCATCTTTAAAGGCTATTACCATGAAGAGGAACAGGATATGGTCAGCAGGTATGATTTTCTCAGACGGCAGCTCCATGTCGTGACGTTTAGAACCACAAAGGTTATGGACCAGTCAAAGAATATTAGCACATTTTTTGAAGGGCGCCCCCAATTTTTCAAAAATTGAGATTTTTAAACGGGTGCATTGGTAACTGGCCTAGTAAAATATACTGTGAATGTTACCAGCTCGAAAATGTCTCGGTGTCACAAACTAAGGAATATTGTACTTAGACTAATTATTATCGGGGATCCGAGAATAATTCAACGGTGCTGGAAACGGCCTTCCTTCCAATGTGAAATAGCGAGAAATAGGACCATGTACGTGTCTACGCTCATCCCTTAGTCGTTTTAATAGTTAGGGCAAGTCAAGTTAGAGGTTATTTTCTCGGAGGGTGTGGGGCCAACTATTTCATCATGACGGAATAAACTAGCATTCCAGCTTGCCGTCAAGGCAATCGGGAATTCCCAATTCTAATTACAAAATCGCTTATTTTTGTGATAAATACGATTTTTTAGCATTCTCTTTCGAAGGGATATAAGTTTCTAGACAATTAACAAAGTAACTGTGCAAAAAAAATATCAAATTTTGAAAATTGGCGGGCGCGCTTTCAAAAAAATGTGCCAAATTGCTTTTAAGCCTGCTTGAATATTCGAAGGGAGCTGAACATCTTGACACTCGATAAACTTGAACCAGACCCATTTTCTGGGCGCGTGACTCCCTTTTGCTCTTCCAAGTGGAGTAGACTTGAGGGTGTTTGTGGGTAACGCCTTTAATCTCTACGTGGTCACGGAAACAAAGGTCTGGTGGGAAGCTGGGTCACCCACCGGAAGACAATCTACGAGGGGGGGGGGGCGAGGGCGAGGCAGCGATGGCTCTGTGAAGTCGATACTTCCGGTGGTCTCATCTCCCAGCAGACGACAATATCCTACTCGTTCAAGATCAGAGTTTTTTTGTTGATCCCAGTTAGGTATATGATCACAGACTGTTAGCATGCGATATGGGGACTTATATGATTGCCGGAGATGTCACTCCATATGAAGCTGCTCCAATCTTTTTATCCGGCGTTTCCTTTAATTACTGAGGGTTGTGTAAAATAATACGATGCTTAATGCTTTTTTTTAAAAGTATTTT
>JAMKCH010019126.1:0-22248 GCA_023653785.1 Ophioderma brevispina | reverse complement strand
GCATCTTGTTTGTCCTTTTAGCTCATTCATTGCCAGACGATATGAGGATTTATGTTTTTTTCAAATGGCGGATGGCGGCCATTTTTTTATGTCCTAGTTTAACACTGTCTGGACTTCGATTTTGGTGCACTTTTGATACTTGTTTAAGCGGACCTTAACTACCAGAAATGACAAAAACCTTCTGTTGCAATTTTTTTTGGGGTCATGTGCTATCTTTACTCTATTATACATGTGTCCCCAAAAAATGGGAAAATTTCTGATTTTGCACTTTTTGTAAGCTTCTCCATCAAAAATATCCCCACTGAAGATTAATCTGAGAATCTGTTTCTTTGATACAAAAATTGTGAAATTTCTACTTTCAATAGGAGCAAATACGAATGCCAGCTCTGTTCTTATATTGAAATATAGCAAAACAAATTTCCCTTTTTTTTCTTTTTTTTTTCTACAATTATATAAAAATAACACCCATCTGAACTTTTGGCCATGTGGTACCAGAAATAAAATAATTTGTACTTTTTAAACGTTGGTGATGCAACATATTGGATTAGAGGTCAAGATAAGATCTGACTTCATAAACTCATTTTAATGGATTGTAATGCTAGAATGTAGAAATGACATCTTGTTTGTCCTTTTGCCCATCCGTACCAGATATACAAGGAATTTGTACTTTCCAACTGCGATGGTGGCCATATGGATTTTTTTAGAGGTCCAAATGATCTCAACTTCAGACAACTGCTTTTAATGGATTTGTTATGCTAGATTAGTAAGAAAAGGCATCTTGTTTGTCCTTTTAGCTCATTCATTACCAGTAGATTGAGGATTGATGTTTTTTCAAATGGGGAGATGCCATTTTGTTTTAGTCATGTTTGAACACTTTCTGGGACTTCCGATTGTTGGTGCAACTTTTGATATATGGTTAAGCTGACCTTCACCCAGAAAAGACAAAAAAACCTTCGTTGCATTTTTTTGGGGTCATGTGTCCTATCTTTACTATACAGTGTCCCAAAAAAGTGAAATTCTGATTTTGCACTTTTGTAAATCTTTCCATCAAATATCCCCATCTGAAAGATTAAGCTGAAAATATTTTTTCTTTGATACAAAAATTGTGAATTTCTAATTTCATATGGAGCAAATAGAAATTCAGCCTATGTTTTTATATTGAAATATAAGCAAATCAAATCGCCTTTTTTTCTTTTTTAAGACATTGCTGTGAGCCAAATACACGGTAAGAAATCTATTGAGTTCTAATCTATATGAATTACTATTATGACACAATATTTGGGTGCCTCAATCTCTTGTTGCAGGGATAGCAGCATGCTGCAGCAGCATTTGCGAATTAAGACAAAAATCGGCAAATATACATTTATAATAGATACATATCCTTACGCATAGAGAAAATACTACCAACATGACTATCATCGCAAAAAAAAGGAGGTAGCGGATTTCTCGTGTTATATCTAGAGCAATTTCGCCCAAGCACAAGCAGGGGTTCGCTCCGTGATTTTTTGAAAGTACAAAAATGGCATTGAGGAATTTAAGGGATATAGTGAATAGGTTTGATATCCTTTTTATTTGGTTGCAAGATTGTTTGTCTACTGCATATACAATTCCACCAAATACATCTTTCCTTTTTTTTTTCCTCACCTTGTCGACAAAAAAAAATCACCGCAATTGTCCTTGGGTTATTCTGGCACCCCTATTACCAATCATATAACAAGACTAGCTTAGTAGTTAGCTGTTCGGTTATTGAAAAATGTAAATGTTATTGGGTCCATCAAAAGGGGGGGCACTTTGCACGTGCTGATTTTTGAATTTGTGTTAGTTTTTATTGTTAGATCAGGTTTAAGGTTTAAAATTACACGTTAAATATTTCTCCTGTTTTTGGTGTCTTGAAACTAACGTGACACTTTGCACTCTCTGCTACCTTAATTTTCACATGGTAATAAAGTTTCACTAGTTGCCCAACAGAACTCAAAAGTACAATTGACAGGTCTCTACATAGCGAGATAGGGCAGCTACTCATGAGTCCATGTACTCCATTTTGAATGAGCTTTTGTTTTAATTTGTTAAAAAAATGTAGGGTCGGGCCTAATTTTAGGCCAGTCAAGTTTACGCCAATATAATTTTTTTTGCCTCGGAGTCCTAGCGCTTGTAAACCACAGGTTGTGGGAACTTTCTGAGTAGTTAATAGTTTAGGGAACCAATTTGTTATTCCAGATCGTTTCTTGTTCTACACACACATTTATCCTTCTACTGTGCTTTTGTGCAATCACAGAGACTGTCATGTGTAGCCGAGTCAAGTCTACCCAAAAAATCATAAGGCCTACCATCTATGGGTCCGACACATTTCATTTTCACAATGCAAATACATTTTATAATATTTTTACTTCTATTTTTGGTTTTGTACCTTTTTGGCATACATTGGTTTTTTTTGATCAAAAAATGCGATCGAAAACCATCCAAAAAATACATAATCCGATCTACTGCAGAAAAGGTTTGGGGGGGGGGGGCCAATTCAATTGGCTAGACTAAGTTTTTGTGTTCAAAATTGTGCCACCCAAATTTTCGAGCAAAGAGGGCATCTCATGGTCTTTGAACACACGTGGCGATGCAAAAGAAAAAAAATCAAAAAAAATGCGATCAAAGGGAGAATTTAGTATCCTGCCACCATTTAACAATTCGGCACCTTTACATTAACTTGAAGTTTACAATGCGGGTTTAATTCGTTAACTTGCCGATTCGTAGCCTGGGGCAGACTACTAAATCTTTCCTATTGTTTAAGCTGAAACCTTTCACAAATACTTACGGTCAATATGCCGCCGGTTTTATACGTTGTTTGGTCCCAGTCAGTTCGGTCCGTTGCCAATTCGGACTCAGTCAATTCGGTCTCACGGTGGTCAATTCGGTCCCACGTCAATTCGGTCCCATGCCAATTCGAAGTCCAATGGAAAAACACGTATATTTCGGTCTCCGTAAAATATTCACCAATTCGGCCTCATATCCGTCAATTCGGTCCCCATGCAATTCGGACCCAATGAAACCACGTCAATTTTAATCTGATTATTTGTCATTTTGTGATATCGGTGCCTTTCTACTTCTTTCTGCTACTTCTGTGTAACTGAATATCGTAGTGGTTTTCCCCCTTGTTTTTGTTTATCAACACAACTTATAATAGGCGCCCTATTGCGAGTCTCTCCCAATCGAGGAAAATTTTGCTTTGAGAGTGGCTAGTGGTCAAAGAAATGGCTGAATTAATTTTACCTGGGCTTTCATCGATTTAGTATCATCATCCGTGATGGTTTCAATTCGTATTACAATACGGGTTACAATCCAAGTTGCTAGCTATGCGATCGTTGAATCCCAGGGCCGTTCACAGTAGACTAGAGTAAGCCCTATAGGGAACTAGCAACCGTGAAAAGTCACCGTACTAATTTGGGTGATCGAATGTAAATGTATCCTAATAAATGTCTTATGTAGTACACAATAATACGGACATCATTGTACCAACCCCAAAGATGTTACAGTTATTGTTTCAATAGAAAGTTATTTTGTTGTCATGTTTTGCTTTTTCCCTCTATTGTTGGATGAACCGCTTCGCGTGTTACCCCTGCTGTTTTCAAGACACTATTCATTGATTGAAAAATATTTGAAATTTGCAGGAATTCTTCAAACGTGAAGGCTAAGTCTGTAAGAATTCTCATAAGTTACCTTTTCCAGCTGTAGAATTGACAGAAACGACTAAACCGCATTGTTCCAAGATACGATAACTCCATTCAATTACGTGTTGTAGTAAGTGTCCGAACGACACTAATGACTAAATTCTCCCATTCTGTCCTTATTAGGTTGCTTGTGGTCTTATCTTTTCTGGTATTTAGGCTACCTGTACTTTTCAATACTGTCAAAAATCTGATTTTGATGATTTTTTCGATTTGCTGATTTACAACTCAGTGATAGTGTCTTGAAATGTAAAACAAAACTGCCAATAAATACTATTCTAAATTGTACATGTTACATATTGTTCACAAAAATGCATGACAAATTATAATTCTATTTTTGCAATTCGACACGAAATTCATAATGTATACGTGCCTCGTTCCTTTCTACAATAATGGCTCAGTGCAATAAGGTCAATGATGAATTAATGCTAATTGATTATCAAACTGACAAATTGTTTTCTTTATTATAGATTTCCATTGCTTAAAATATTTAATTTCGCATAAATAGTTAATTAATATTTTTGCAAAACGACTGGTAAAATAGACTAAAACACGCCTAAAATTATCCAAATTGACGGTGCTAAGTTTTTTCCATGATGTTTCTACTAGAACATACTCAATGATTGTTTTTACATATATCACCATTAAATATCTTATTATTCCCCATACCTGACGCCTACTAGATTGTAGGCATCAGCTCCACATCAGCCTCAGAAAACTCACTTATATGCTCTCCATCTTCACTTTCCAACCTGTTTTATCATCATTTGGTCAGACTTAATGTGCTGACTCCACTATTTGGTTGTGCTTTGCTGAGAAATGTGATAGTTCATATTTCTCTAATCTGTTAAAACTTCATTTGCTTGGTATCCTCTGCCGAATTCTCCACCTGATCATTGCAACACTACTGGGCTATGCACCTCCATTATTTTGTGTAGTGCCTCAATGGGACTGTCCTTGATGTGAATCCAATGAGCCATCACCATGATAATTAAGTAACTGGGATTTCCCTATTCAAGTTGACTGTTACATCACTCTTGCTTTGTTTGTGATTGTGTCTCCCCACATCAAGTACCACACTCAACATTGTTACTTTCAACTCCCGCTCCAAGCTTGACCGCATCAGTAACTTAAAGCTGTTCACCGCTCTTCGATACATCACTGATGACTAGCTATTATGTTTCAATTTGCCTGTATCAACCTTGATCATTTTTGCCTGTCATAAAGAACTCATACTGCTAAATCTCATCACTTTGGAAAAACTCGTATCCGGTATTATGATAACTGGCTCCTCAACTTTCCAGCTTCTCGATGGGGACATTGGTTAAATCCTGGACCTACACTAAAGAGGCATGTTGTAAGTGTGAACGTGCCATTCGACGTGACCATCGCAGGGGCTCCGCTCACTGCCAGAAGCCCCTTCATCTGAAGTGTGCCACTATTCCAGTCAGTATCTGCCGGCGTCGTGACCTACCTGTTCCAGGTCCTTTTGTCCAAGTTGTGCTGCTCAGGAGTTACCCTTCGTTGATGCTTCATTCTCTCAATCATGCTACATCAGTTATTCTGACCTCTGACTGTATCACTCTAATTAATGATAGGAAACAGTTCACTTCGCATATTCAGAGTGATCAATCGATGCTCCTTCTATGCAGGAAGCATTTCTACAAAATTGATGAACTTTTTGTCTGATTAATTCTCTGGACAGTAAAACCTGTAATAATTGCCATTACAGAGTCGTGGCTAAACTCTAACATATAAGATGGTTAACTTTCCTCCTTCAAGAACGATGACCTTGTGTTTAAACGAGCGGCCATCACGCGGGTGGTGGTGTATGTTTACTAATTCCATCACTCTTTGAAACCCCGTTTATGTCCTAACAAAACAAGCAATGTGAAATATTATGGTTGAATTCAAGTTAAAATGTGATCTTGAGATTATGCCTTTACTACCGCCCTCCTTACCGCTCCACTAACAGTCTCCCTCATCTGAGTTCCAGTATTGCCCAAGTCACTTCTGCTGTTCCCCTCAATCCAAGATATTTTCATGGCGACTGCAATGTGCAATTTGTTATACCAATCCCATTACCTGTTCAATGAATTTACTGGACTTAAATGCATCATGGGTTGTCTCAGCACATTTCTCAGCCCACATTATTTACCAATACCGGTCACTCTCTTATTGATCACATATACTCACATGATATTATTTATTAGCGATGTCAACCACCTTTCCCCCCTTGGTGCCAGTCACCAGGTGTCATCAGTGTAATCGCAACCTCACCCGACCTGATTCCTCACCTGATGTTGGTAACCCATTTGTTATACACAAAGCTGACTGGATCGCCAACACAGTTGTTCTAGGTATATTTTTGATGACAGTGTTAATGTCGATACTGCTTGGGTACACTTCTACAGTTTTTTCATGGAACCAATGTCTTAGTGTAGCCCCCAAAGTCTGTCGTTGCAAGACAAAAGACCCCCCATGCTCCCTCTGAGCTCAGGTATGAAATTAAGAAAAAACATTTATTTTTTTTATGTTTTTGAAAAAAACTCTGAAAACTGATATTTTATCTCAATATAACGCTTGCAGGAACTGCTCTCGCAACCATTTAAATTTGCCAAGCAAACCTTTTTTGCCAGCCTCTTAAATAATATCTCCCACCAAATCCTTCTGGGGCTATGTCAAGTCGTGGTCCGGCCAATCCTCCATTCCTGATACCATCAATTCAAGTGAAAATGTGCCTCTTCACCCTCGAGATCGCCATTCATTCATTCAGTTTTTCTCTGATGTTTTAAACCGTGTTGCTGCCCCCAACTTTTTCTGCTCCACACTTAACATTAACCTCTACTCTTTCTCATTTCAGAGTAAGTTCTGGAGAGTATCGTGAAGCTTATTCGCAAGCTAAATAACAACTCAGCTGCAGGTGTGGATGGCATAACAGTTACGATTCTTAAGAATTGTGCTGTTACTGTTTCATCCATTCTTTGTAGATCTTTAATCTTTCCATCTCCTGGTGTTACACCCAGTGCATGGAAGCTTTCTAGGGTCCATTCCGATCTCAAGTCTGGTTATTGTCCCGCTGTTTTCCAACTACGTCCCATATCATTTACACCAATGTCGGCAAGATTTTGGAAAAGGTTATCCATAAGCACATCCTTTCTCATCTTAACCGCAACAAAGTTCTAACCAACATCAATTTGGCTTTCTTCTGAAGTCGTCCACTGCGATTCCCCCTCACGGCCCTTAATGATTGGTATGAGCATCTTGAAAGTCGGAAAAATGTGGTGTAGCCTTTCGACTAAGTAATGCTCGACAAAGTCCCCCATGGCCCTCTTTTGCGTCAACTCCATTCTGCTGGGATCACTGGTCCCCTTCTTGCGGGCTAAGTCCTACCTATCCGGCCGTACACAGTCTGTTTCTGTTCATGGCATTTCTTCTGATCCTGTCCCTGTTCTGTCTGGTTTTCCCCAGGTCTGTTTGGCCACTACTCTTTCTTCTCTATATCACTGATCTTTCTAATTCTTCATTTTCGCTCAACAGTTCCTTGGTTCTTTATGCTGATGACCCACCCTATACAAACCCATCATCCATGACAGTGATATCACCAGCTTTCAAGCATAATTGGATACTATTCATAACTGGTTTACCAACAACCATCTACGCCAATGCCATCAAGCCTACATCATGGTCCTTTCCCCAAAAAAAAAAAAACAAAAAAAAAGAAAAAAAAAAACAAGAAAACCCTTTCCCAACTTCTGTCTCATGCAATGAATAACCAAGTCATGAAAGAGTTTCCTCTGTCAATTCCTTGGTATTCACCTCTCTGAAAATTTATCCTGGAATGTGTGCACGTGGACTATATCTGCAAGAAGCCAGAAGAACCATAGGCTATATCCTATGGCTTTTAACAACGCCTCCCCTACCACACCCGTTTTCTGTACCTGTGGTTGGTTCAACCCATCGCAAGTCCGGCAGTATCACTTGGCATCCTTTAAACATCACACTTACCAACAGGTTGGAATCTATACTCAGCGATTTGCCTGCAGATTCATTCTCCAGTCTTGGAATCTCCCCCATGAAGATCTCCTCATTGCTTCCAATCTTCCTCCCTTATCTAAAGCGCCGTGACGTTCCTGTCCTGTGCCATCTCTTCAAGATTCTTAACCACCTTTGCTCTTCTCCTAATCCCTTCAAGTCGCACCCTAGACCTACCCTTCGCAATCTCATTAGCCTCTCTCTTGATCCACCCTTCCGGGCTCTCGCTTTCCAAAATGTCTTTTTAGCATTTGCTCCCACATTTGGAACTACCTGCCCGGATGTTGTAAAATGTGCACCTCCCTAAAGCCTTTAAGCCGCTGTTGCCTCCACATCTTTAGCTATAGGTCTTAGGTTTTTTATTTTCTCCATTCGTCTGGTCCCTTTTATTTTTTGGCTTTTCCATCCGACATTCCTTTCACTTTTGGTTTTAGGGCTGCCTTCTTATTTTTGTGTGTTTTTTATGGGCATCCCTTTAAATTAGTTCGATGTACTATTGGGCCTTGTCCTGGCTATATAGCCAATTGTTATAATAAAAATTCTTAGTTATGATCATGATTCGTAATAAATGTTAGGCCAGGGTTTTAAGTTGGTTACACGCACGTTATTGGTTTAACACGCGTTTTTCCTAATGGGACCGAATTACAGTGGGGCCGAAGTGATTTTGAGTCCGAATTCGCTGGGCCGAAGCTGGTTTTTGGACCGAAAAAAACAAAAAAAATCGGGCCAGCTTGACTGTTTGCAAAATAATGCACCCATATGACGCCCAACTGACACACTTTATGATGACAGATCGACTATAATTAGAACTTTAATACTCTGTTCTAAAATTCAAAGTGGTGCTTGCAATGTACTTGACGGTTTGTAATTGTAATTTGAAGGGCTTATTCTTGTATTGTTTTATAATAGTAAACTATTATAGTAGCCGGAACAAATTTTTTCCTTGTCGCGATCACGCACGGCCCGACCAGCTGTAAGCTTTTCAAGAGGTAGCTAATAAGTGTTTCTTGTGAATTGGTCAAGGACGTAAACTAACGGCACGGAGTCAGTCAGTCAGTCAGTCAGTCAGTTACACGGATTTGCTCATACTGGCTGATCTCCGCCCAGCAAAAAAAAAAAAAAAAGGATTCAAACAAACATGCGATTCATTATATAGAATCACATATTCTCCTCATGATTGTTTTAAAGGAAATATGTGAAGATTTTTGTCAAGCTCAGTTTGACTTACATTAATTAAATATATGTACATACATCACGAATTCCCGAAAAAAATAATACAATTTGATGTAAAATTAACAAAATAGAGGCATTTTAATTTTTGCTTTTTTGACATACCTAAGAAAACGGGCGGATTTTTCGCCATGCTTCATTGATCAAAAGCGCCCAATTTTGCTCTCCTCGTGACGTCAAAGTGATGACATAAACATCGGTTGCCTCTAAAAAAAAAAAAAAAAAATTTTTTTTTTTTTTTTTTTGTATTGTTTGTCATTGCGGACACTGTAATATTGAGGGATTATGAAAGTAATAATAAAATTTGAAAATAAGTTTACAGAATGACATATTTTGTTTCATTTCGTTGTGTTTTAATTATTATTGATATAAAAACAATCGATCGCAGTTCACAGGGGGGGGGGTAGGACACAACCTGCTCGATTTGGGCTTGGGGATTTCCAAACGGTAATTTGTGGAACTGCTACGTGCATTTACTATGGTAGCCTGTGTCTCATTTTCATTTACAAACCTCCTCTAACCCTAGTTCAAAAGATCTTAGTAATTCATGATAAATAAAGGTATAAATTATTGACTTCTAAATCCGTCGGGGTAGTGGATTAACCCCCGTCTGCAATAGTGGTTATTTCAATAACGGTCATGTAGATTTAAATATCGTGACCGGCCTAACTTTAGGCAAGTATGAGTGTAACCGTCCGATGCGCGTAATAGGGCCCTCCTACCGTTAAGGTCATTGAAAGGGACTAGCAAGCACTCGAGTCGCGCCGGATGTTGATGGCAATTTGAATTCAAGGCTGTTGCTGTTAGGATTGGCATTCCCTACCCCCCTGGCAGTTCACTCGAGTAGGAAAGTGGCAACACTGCCATATGATGGTCATCACTTTTGACGTCACCATTTGCCTGCGTTGTGGATTTGTCGGAATCGTTTTCGAGTAAGCTTGGGGGAAAATTAAAAGGGCAAAATACTCTCAAAATGTGGACAATTTTCAACTTATTTTGATTTATAATATGTAATCTTACGTTACTTAAGCTTTCCATCCCACCAAATTTTCCAATATTCCAGAATCATGACATATTTCCTTAAGCTGCCTCAATCGCTTTTTTAAGCTCTATAATATTTGCTCCTATGCATTTAAAAACTTCACTTCGGTGGAGACATAGGCCGAGTTTTGTTTCAATTACTCGTTCATTCTAAGATTATTCTATTTATTGCCCCTGGGGACTTGTATTCAAAGGTACAATTGATGCGTGAACATGACTTACAAAAAAGTTTTCTAATCGACAAAAAACACCTAAACAAGTATTTTGGTCCTCGTTTTGCTACCCTACACAAGTAAGCCATACGTTTTGTTAATATACCCTTATTATCTTGCTTTACTTTACTTCCATTTCCCCTTCATTTACAGTATTTTTGATGATTACAAAAAATAGAGCTCCAAAGTCTTTTGTCGAGTGCGAAAATGAATGTTTTGGGGTATAGGCATATCATGAAACCCCACTTTTAAGTCTTAAACTTTTTATACTTTTAAAACTCTTAACCAATAAGAAAAAATGTTACATTTAACAACAATCAGCTTAACACAATGCGAAAAAAATAACTTGCTCTATAAATGCCCCTTTGTCAGTACCCAATCATTTGAGCAGGAAAATAGTCAAAAGGTCATTATCACCGTATATATCAAACCCACAATTTTGATACAATAGTGCAACTTCATATCGACCTACTATCCTAAAGTCTTTAACTACTGTACATGTACACTTTTACGTTGATTAACCAACTGTGTGTGTGCTCTCTGCGTTGAGGCTCTACAAGCTTCTACAGTGTAATAACGTAACGGAAGCTGATGGCTGGTTGTTTGGAGCAGTGTTACCTTGTTTAAGTTTCGCAAAAACGCCATCAACATCTTACAGAGAAAATGGTATCAAATGTGGAACATTTTGTACACCACTGGGTGCGCAGCGTACCTTCTGCTCGATTGATTACTTTACAGTGCACATCACAGTTTACTTGCGAAATGAAAGATTGCCCACTAATAGACCATAACTAAGTACGGTTTTAATGCCTGGAACCAACAACCAAACATTTCCAATTATTCATGGATCATTGGAAAATGCGAGGTACGCTTGTTGTACCTACTCCGCCAGGGAAGGGATTCTCATTACCGTGGCTGAGCTTATGCTTTTGAGTAAAAGAAGAATTGACATCTTTCTCAGATTGAGCTGTTTTTGTTCTCTAACTGATTGGTCGTCCCGACGATTCGGACGATGTGTACTTTCACGTAAAAGATACCCTTTTTATGGAGAGTTGTAACGAGCACTTCCCTCAGATCTAATGCTAAATTTTGCGGCCTTTCAACGGAAATTTGCACCTTGTAGTAATTGTCATAATCAGATATAGCGGCTTATAAACTACCGAGGAATCTCAGGTTGGACATCATGTCAACTGACTTGATTCGTGAATCTGGTTTTTGCTTTCAAGAAAAAACGAACTTTCGTACAACTGGCCACGGCCAACAGCACCCTGCCCTCGTGTACAGCCTGCAACCATACTATGGCATTTTTTGAAGCCCTTTACTACTGACCTCACTGAAAATATCAATTTGTACACGCGCTTTAACTGAGTTTCCTAGCTCGTCGCCTTAAAAAACTGTTCTTGTAGTCTACGTTTAAGAGAATCATTATCAAAAACTACCAATGGAGAACTTCGAAGCATTTTTCATCGTATATCCACCTGATTTAATGAACGCGACTTGAAGCTAATTCGCGAGAGATTGGATCTGTCGAACCAGGTACCTTTGTGGATATGGAGACTCTGCTTGGTCTAGATGTCGACAACAAATTGACGACTTACAAATGGAACAGTCCAAGGTCTTTCGTCGCCTGACAAACTAGATTTTACGTGGTAATACACTCAATCATCTCATTGACGATGTCATTTCTCCCTTTAGAAGATCTACAGAGCTTACAACTTGGCAGCATCAACTTAGTATCATCGATCAACATGCGGTCCGGGCTTGTAAGCGGCTATCTAAACTGATTTATCTGGAATACCTAGGCAAGCTTGATTCGAGTTTAGTATTTAGTCAGTTGATCGAACTCAAGGACTATATCTCAACCAAAGTAATTTGAAATTCTTCCTACTACGATTCGATGGCTGATAAATTTGATCATTCTAGATCTCATGGCAAACAATCCTTATAAGCATAGAGAATGGAAAGCTTTGGGCGGCATCTTCATCAATAGAGATTCTGTCACGCAAACTAACAAACTTGTGTTCTACACCAGGAGCTCTTCAAAAAAATCTTACAAACTACTGAATGTTTGAATTGCCAAATAACATCTTCACAACCTCACACCGCTGGCATATTTAACGGTAAAAAAACCCTGAAACAGTTTAATATTTACAGCAATCAACTGATTGCAATTGAAGCAGTGGCATTTGACGGCCTGAATGGATTACGTCACTTAAACCTGCACGTGAATAATCTCACAGTGTCAACCGGGGAATTGCTATCTTGACTCGGAACTAATAAGGTTGCCTATTCAAATCATGCTATAACAAATCTACAGTCACTATGTTTCAATGTGACCTTTCTTGTTTACACTAGGTGGCTTCGTGGATTTCAATAACTTGAAGGCCGCTACCACCAGGGTTTATGCGGTAATTTACATTCTTTGCAATCCCTACTTCTTACTTCTCTCTTGGTCGCAACTCCCCTACAGGGTTTACAGCTGACGCCTTCTCAGACAATCACCACACTGTCAGGTATCTACCCACCTAATCACCCACGATAGTATCAAGTTTACAGTAATCTCGACCACTTTAGATTTAAAACCAGTATAATTGAATAATCTTGATTGATGTAATTTTCAACATTCTCCAAATTTGAACCATACTAAGATTAGGGGGATCCTCTGAAACGAGTTCGAGGATACTTCATCTAAAAGTGACTACAGTGAGTATCTTCGTCAGCGAATATCAACTGTTGTTTTTATCGAAGATGGTCAGTGTTATGCCATCACCCCCAGCCACCCCAGCTACGGTGTCAAAGACTTTACCTCCACCTAAGTTTGAAAACGTTTATGTGGATCCTAGGAATCGGTGCTTCTTACGGGAAACGCGTTTTGTTTGCTTTGGGAGATATCTCGCAAGACCAAAATGAATGCCATTCAATCCTTGCTGATATCTAATCTTGCCGTATCTGATCTCTTAATGGGTGTTTACATGATCATTATCCTCGGCAGATGTGTATTATGGGATTACTTCCTTTCGGAAGCCGAGACTGCGTCATGGGGTCTGCTGGCCAAGTTTGCTGGGACTTTGTCTCTGCTCTCCCAGTGAAGCATCAGTATCTTTGTGCCTCTCTCATTATCGACCGGCTCGTAGCGATCACCCGCCATTTAGCATACGCGCGTAGGGCGCTTGTCTTCACGAGTTCTCATTGCATGCCTATGTCTTTGCTTTTGCGTTAGCCTCATAGTCCCCCAATTTTTGTAGTGCACATCCGCACTTTATTAAAATCTGAGTGTGCATTGGCTTGCCATATACGTCACACGCAGGATATTTATAATTCACTCAGTTTATCAAAGAGTTCTTTTAAGGAGGAAGATGAACAATTCGTGCTTGTCAATGATTATTCTTTTTCCGTTTTTTTGATGATTTTCTCGATTTCTTTGGAGACTTTTCTTTTTTTGATGACAATGACTATGACAACATGAAATTTCTTTTAATTACGAACTTGGCGGCAAATGTCCACGAGAGATAGGCAGAGTGTACCGGAATGTATTACGCTATTGCTGTTTTTCTGGTTATTCACGTTTTCATGTTGCATCATAATTACTTTGGAAGCTATTCTATTATTCGTGACGGTATACACCGGGTAACAGCGTAAAACGAAACGCCTCACGTGATTCTAACGAGGTACGGCTGCATCAAAGCTGCTATTGTTTTCACGGACCTATTCTGTTGGAGGCCAATCAGAATCCTCGGGAGTTTTTTGGGTTCAAAGTGAGCTGTGTAAATCTCCCTGTTGTCATACGCTTGGGTGGTGGGGTGTTCGTCCTCTCCCATCAATTCTCGTAACCCCATTTCTGTATACCATTTGTGACTTCATTTCAGAGACTTGAGAAACGCGTACCATCAAACGAGCAAACGAAACTCTTCCATGATACGGAAGAATTCCTTAAAATAATATCATCACTTAATACAATGAGTCATGGCACTGTATCAGTAACTATTTCCGTTATTGGTTACACACCCACTACTCACTTATACACAGTAGTCCCATGGGAACAATGCAACTTTGGATGCATGTTTTCCCAAGTACAAGCTAAAATCACAAATAACCAAATTTTTGACATATGATGACAAAATTTTGTTAGTTAACGAATCGCCCAAACTCGTCCGATGTCAGACCGGCACCCCAGATGTCTCTATATGAGTCGCCAAAGCTCGTAATTTGCAAATCGATGTGAAATTGATGACCGCGGAGCAAATTGCCTCACATTCACTGTCCAAATGCCGCTTAGTTTTGAGAAAACATACCAGTCTAACCATGTCAATCATGATAATTCATCACTTTCTTAATATAACTATGCATTTTTCAGATATTTAAAGCACTTTTTCCAGATACAATGCAAGAAAGGTGTCCACCCAAGATTTTTGATCCTTCCGGCAGCCGGGTTTTTAGTGGTGTATAAAACCCTAGTAAGGTATTGGCGGCAACAGCTGGATGCCATCTATAAATTAGAAGTAGCGCTTCCCTTACCAAACACGGAACCTCGACCTACTTTGCTACCTTTCCAAATAGACAAATTAGATATAGACTTGTGGCACTCTGATTGGTAATAGAAATTGTCAATTTTCAATTCGTTGTATATTAATTAATTCATTTACAAAGTTGGGTTTTATTTTTTTTGTCTTTATCAACAGTATGTTAGATAACTACAATTAATGATTGAGTACTAGTAATAATCCCTAATTATATTCTGAATAGAGTATTACTTTTTATATTATCATCCCTAAACCCCCTTCACGTTTCTGGTAAAATGGAAAGAATAAAGAGAGAAAGGCAAGAAAAGAGCCGGAGGTTGGGTGGGAATTCGAGCCGGGCCCCATCGTACGCCATTCCCGTGGCCAGCTACGTGGACGCCACGAAGAGCGACTGGCCTGGACACGATTTTCCTATGCACGCCGTTTGGACAAATCTAACGTTTTTTCGCCCCATTTTGTCTTTTTGTGTGGTTTTGGTATGTTAAGTGTTGTTTTTTGCTTAAACCATATTCACACCAAATGATAGCAATGAAATAAAATAAGACAATTGGACTATACACATCCCAAAGTCCAATACATAAAACAGACTATACCGCAATAAAGTAACATAAACACAAAACAACATGAAATACGGACTACTAAAACTCGTTTCTGTTTCTTCCCTCTTCTCAACTCAGACAACAGTTTTGTGCGATGATCGCACAAGCGTGAAACTCCGATTAACAACCCACGTTCCATATATTATATATATATATATATTATATATATATATATATATCTATATAATAATGTATAGCTCTAATATATATATATATATATTATATATATATATATATATTATATATATAATTATAATATATTAAATTCTCCCTCTCTCTCTCTCTCTCATCTCTCTCCTTCTCTCTCTCTCTCTTCTTCTCTCTCTCTCTCTCTCTCTCTCTCACGCCCCCGGCATTACAGACACGATAGCACCACCGCACGAGAATCCAACACCCCAATGCACAAACGAACCTACCTACCCCCCCAACCACGACTCTCTCTCTCACAAGCCACCGACAGTCACTATACACCCACGGAAATCAACTCCGCACCAAATATTTCGGTCCGAAATCGATTCAAAAATCACGTGTTCAGCCCGGTTACTACCGCTGCAAATAGAACACGCATGTAGACTATTGGGCGTAGACCACCAACAAGCTGCAATAAAATTTCCGTAGTCCCTTCTAAGGGATAAGACAAAACCCGGTGTCAACTTAATTTATAAATTATTAACATGACATACCGTCTGTTGCCCCAAATAAAACTTGCACTTTCTTTAAAATGAATAAAAGTGTCACACTTCAATTTCTTTTCTCTTTCATAAGATCAGTGACCAATGGAATATGAAGACTTCAGCAAACCATTAACTAAGATATTACAATGGACCCGGTATGCGAGGCCATTGTTATAGCCAGGTGTTATCACCTCGATGATTCCGGGTTTATAACAAAATCCCCGCCCCTTTCACAATAACTACCCAGTTTACATGTGATATAGGTCGTTGACCCTAAGTGTTCTTCTGAAACGCGGTGAATTTGAATACAAATGAAGTTAAGCAATAAGTTACGGATTTTTAATAAATTCTGCGCAAAGTTTGTTAGGTCAAAGCTGCCCAGCAACATTCGGCATATTATTGTTTCGTCTTTCTTCTCTCCTTTTCGAATAACTGATGAAAAACATGGACAGATTAATTGAACCGCCTATAAAGCTCAAGATTAATTTATTTGCGAATGAGGATAGTATTTTGCGCTTACGTTCCATTTAAAAAATCGGAGAGGTGGTAACACCCGAGTATTTTCAACTGCGAGACAATTAACAATGGCCCTGCACTCACAGAAGAAAAGAATCTGAAGTGTTTTTTCTACACACACACCGGGCCGGTAAATTGAATATCTTTAGCTCCAATGTTTGCTGAAGTCTAACGTATCTATTGGTCACTGACATTGCGGGAAAATAATTGAAGTGACTTTTTTATTCATTTTCAAAAATTGCCAGTCCTGATTGTGGCAACAGACGGTTATATTATTTAAAATTTATTATAATTTGCACTTGTTTCCCCAACGCCTCGATGGGAACAACAAAACACCAGCATAGAAGGACACGCCCCATAGTCTATTGTGGGGGCACACCACTAAACCTCACCTTTTCAAGGCATCATTAATTCCCGCGTGTCCCATTTTGACCCTAATGTTACCTTTGTCGACACTTTGGAATGACTTTCATCACCCGATAGGCTTATTATGGCAGAATTGTGATGGTGTTTAACTTGCTTTAGTTCCGGAAGCCATACTGATATTTTGGGTGGTGTGCCAACTCAAAAGTTCCTTGCCAACACAACCGTCGATTGCCAACTGACCCGTTGATTGCCAGCATGACTGTTTCTTTGGCATTGTGACCATCATGCGCAAAACACCACATTGCCAATTTAACTTGTTTGCCCGCCGATTCAACTAACGCCAAAGCAACATCACTAGCTTGCCAAAGAGACCATCACCTGCCACGGCAACTGCGATCATTGGTTGTTGATTAAAGCGTTAAACATTCATACATCCATCAGCCTTTAAAAAGTGATGAATACAAGCATTATCGTTCAACCTAATTTAAAAACAAACAATCGGTAAACTAAAGGCGTTTTGTGAATAAATTGGCCGGGAGATTGGCTATTACGTCTTGGCGAAATTCTTGCATGGGTATTTTGAATTTTAAAAAAAAAAAAAAAAAATAAAAAGTTTTTTAAAATTAAAAAAAAAAAAAAAAAAAAAAAAATTTTATAAATCTTTCCATATACTTTCACATTTCAACACCATACTTAAGTTGGGTATGAAAAACGCGTATCCATGTGGAGTGTAGCCGGGATAGTGTAATGGGGGGCCCGTTTCCCGAACTAGTCGTAGTCTACGTGCATACAAGGTCATGCCTGAGTGGATCAATGTATCCAAAGCAAACTGTGTATCTGGTATGAAAGGTCTTTTATGTAGGACTACGCGGTGAGTTTTAAGGTATACAACGTAGGGTTAATGTACGAGTTTGGACGGCCCCTGGTATGACAGAGGCCCTCACCTACACACAAATAATGAGTGGTCACAGCCTTCAACCTCTGTCTGGTGTCGCCCCACCATAATTCAAATTTTTTTTTTTCATGAAGCTCTTTCATGCATTTCACGAAAGCGTCCCATCGGTAACTAAAATCTTTCGTCGTGTTGAAACAAGATTTTTAACCATATCACTCTGTTTGTGTTTTTTTGTCCCACAAGTTGACTACTTGATTCAAAAGACTGTAGCTCGGCTATACTTAACCGATTGGAATTATCTTTGGAGCAAATTAAATATAATGAAAAGGCTTTCGATATATCGCAGATGGTTGATTAAGTTTGAATTTTCATCTAAAAATAAAAATTGTTGGACCCAATCAGGGTCAATTTTTTTACTCACCCTGTATCTATATATTATACCGGGTGGTCTTTCGGTGTGTGTGTCTTCTCGACCACGTCTATTTCTCGTCGACAGATGGTCGCAAACGTTCCTGCAACTCGGTGCAATCATGGTGCCCCTTGACCTTCCACAGACCGAGTTTGTATTGTTTAGTAGATCAAAGGTCATTAGGGGTCATTCAAATGGGGTAAAAGTTGGTGGGGTCGATGTTTGACGCCAACAATTTTAAAGGAGGTCACGACAAGGCCATCAGTGGTCATTCCAGCTAGATATCGCGACACCCGGGATCGCCTGTAAATATGATTTCCCTTCTGGCCTAGACCAATATAACCAGGAGCTAGCACACATTTGTAACACATCTCCAGTAAAAAGGTTTGGAGTGATTAAATATGTTGACAGACGGACAGGAACCGCCTGAAACGCGATTCTTAAGAGTGCCGCAAGTGGTGCTTAAGAAGGGAAGGCCAAAAACAGTTTGTACAGGGTCAATTTTTTAAATTGATCCACTCATGTTGAAAATCACACCATGTTAATGTGTCTAACCATAAGGATTCAGAAAAGGTATATTTGGTAATATGTACAACAGCCTAAATTTCAGAGTTAGAGGCTAAAAACAGCAAAATCAATAAAGAGGTTCAATTTCAGTTGTACAGGGGTCAAATTTTAAAATGGCTCCGATTTGGATACAAAATGGTGCAAATTTATTGGTGGAGCTCATAGATTAAAATTAAGGCTAGTTTTGAGTGTCTCAATGCTTGCTTAAAAGTAGGGGGGTAACAAGATCAAGCCCCTTTGAATGCTATGGACGTTGACCTTCTTTTGCCCCCTACATCGAACTTAAGCATTTAAACAGTCAAAACACTATTCCTTATTTTAATCCTATGAACTTCACCATAATTTGCACCATTGTACTTTTGTCTTGAGATTGTTCAAATGTGTGCTAGATCCAGGGCTAATATCATTTTACATGGTGTCTTTACGTGCAGTATTTCCATCATCTCTTGACAATGAATGGTAAAATTTATCTACTCCTTATAATAGTTCACCATTCTGTTTATGTACCTTCCTTTGGAAGTAGAGGTAAAGGTTATACATGTCATCTACGACTTTGTACATGGTTATTTGTTTTAAACTGCTTGCACAATGCGCTAGATATGAAGTCTGCTCCAGCCATAACTCTTTATATGATTGGTTCCTCTGCATTTAGTTCATCCGCTGAGGAGTTTATTTCTCTCGTTTATAGTTTTCATCATATTTTATTATTAAAAGTACTGACCTGGACAGATTTTTCGTAGCAAATTTGTTTTAACTACCACCTTTCAATTTTGTGTCTTGCTATCTTTACATACAATAGGCTATGGTGTCAAAAAACTCCCCTCAAGTTTACATGTATATCAAACTTCAAATAACATTTTTGGATTTAAGGTGTGTGGCATGGTTTTTCCCATGAAACAAGAAAATTATATATGCTATTGGATGGGGATAAATTCAAAACACAACCGTTATTAGTGCCCATAACAGGGTCCAGGCGAATTTCATGCAATACAATGGTATTCTAATCGATGTTCCTCTCGCGGCTGTTCATATTTGCAATGGTCATATCTTTCAGCTATCTATATAAAAATTGAATATGACTTCAAATGTGAATTTATTTGCAAGAATGGTAGATTTTTCTGTTGCGTGGCTGATGCATAATACACCAAAAATCAAAAAAAGAAAAAAATGGTAGTTGAATCTACTTTATGTTTATGTTTTAAGTCATATGTGTAAAACTGTTACGTAAATGGTTCCCTCAGCCGACGAATGTTAGTGCGATTATGTGTCCATCTGATCTGCTTGCTTGAATAATAACTTCCTGTTCAAACGATAACTAGCAAAGTTCTGACTACAATTCACAACCGACTCTGACATCCTTTTACTGAAGAATTTTAGACATATTAAAGCCACTGCCAGCGATTTCTTTCTATTCTTCAAAATGTAAACACTCGCGCTCCTACTTTGTCACATCATAATTCCGTTTTTTGCACTGTTAATTGGAAATGTTGTACTAAAGACCCCGTAAGTGGCTAAGCTTAACACGCCGTATGTGTCAAGAAATGATAATTTATGCTTTGTTTACTAATAAAAAATTTCTTGAACCAGTCACAATGACAGTATCTAAGGTGTTATATGATCTAACATCTATAGCAATTTCGAGACAAATGTGCATTTTGGAATTGGAAAAAAATGACTGGTAGTGGCTTTTAAGAGAACACGCACATTTGGAAATGTACGGGCCCTCTAGATTTTTCAAAATTGATAGTATTTTGCTCGGTTTGTAAAGCTTTTATGTACATTAGCCCTTACCTGAAACTATTAGCCCAATCACACCAGTGCGCTCATGGGTAACAGAACGATTTTTATCATTAATGTTCCAATGTCACCGTCGACATTAATTCCGCATCGCAGACGTGCTAAAAGTAACTCTTTCTATAATTCTCTGTTGTTTCACTTCCTCGCGCCTCGTCTACGGATGAGATCGCGTCAACTTTGCATTTGGTTCAAAATGTAAGAATTTTCAGGTCTGGTTGTAAGATTTTTACTTGAACTTTACCAATTGAGGTTTTCCTTGCAGCCACAAAGTGTGTTATGTTGGCCCTCTACTCTTATTTTTGTGGATGCTATTTTATAGGACCTATCTTTAAGATTCTTTATGTAATTGTATTCTATTTTATATGTTTGTTTTTCATTATGACCTGCCATCAAAGTATCGTTTCGTCATGGGAAAAGTGTGCATTATTGGTTTCCAGCTACACTGCTTTGCACAATGCGCTAGAGCTGATTCCTTTCCTACTCTACCAAAAACTTCCTCTGTCAAACTGATTGATAAACCGAGCAAGTTTCTGACTGCAATTCAACACCGACTCTGACAATCCTTATCTTGAAGAATATTCAGAAAAGTATTAAATCAACTGTCATCTGAGTATCATATAGTAAGCACAATATGAATTCGCAGAAAAAACAATCACGCAAACAACTGGCAACAAACCCATGTTATTGTCCCATACGTAAATGCTGTGTTCTCTAAATCTTGCGACTACATACAAGTAGGCTTGAAACACATTACGAGTCACAGCCCTTCAAATTTAAACAGAAGAAACTGCAACATTGTGCACTAGGACTGAAGCTTAAGAATATGTTCACAACTAATCACTAAATTATAACTTTTTAGATCCATACACGATATATTAACTGAAGTGAAATTTATTTTAACAAAATACTAAAGAAAGCTGCATGAGACGAAACGTATTTGAGACGTGTGTGTGTGTGTGAGGCAGGTCAACTCAGCTCAGTTACAGGCACAATTGCCCGTCTTACTGTATTTTGCGAAACGAACGAAACATAACTTCCATTGATTACACACGCTTTATTCCGTCAGACATCATAACGGGCATAACGTAATAAAGCGTGTAATCCAATGGTTAGTTCCCTGTTTCGTTTCGTTTCGCAAAATACAGTAATCCCAATTTCAATTTTACGGTTTTGACGACGTTATTCGTGCTCACCATTGCATCTCGCCACCTCATATACATGTATCAAAGAGTAGCAGCGGATATGATACTCAAACTCCAACATTTTAAATGCCCACCAAAGCATTGCTATTAAAGGCTGCATCGACAACCAAGCCATTATAACCCCCATTGCCCGCATTAATAATGTCTTATTTCACATTTTTGATAAGGTTTGGCGAAATTAATTCAGCAATGTTTCTGCATTTCAAAATGTCACGGTCCTCTAATTGGCTGATCATTTATGTTTTTTGTATTTGTCTAAAAAAATAATTCCGGTGTTTCACATACGGTCATATTCCATTCATTTTACATTTAATATAATATCGTTCTATTTTGCCGATATAAAATAAACAATTCACATAGAGAAACCAATGCGTGTATTTCCATTGTCCTAACAAAGCCAGTTTTTTCACATCGCGATCTCTTAATATTCATTATTTTAAAATACTGTGATTTTGCGTCGTATTTTGCC
>JAMKCH010019125.1:0-21698 GCA_023653785.1 Ophioderma brevispina | reverse complement strand
GTTCACTCGAGGTGAAAGAGATGGGGAATATGGCTAAAAAGGACCCCCACCACCTTGTAGTGAGATCATGTCTAAACATGGGTAAAGGTTACTAAGTACAGAGGCACTGGCAGATGGGAATCAAAGCATGTTTCGGTGATGCCCAACAATCTGGAAAACCACGTTATACACGAAAGTTTTGTACGTTGTAAAAGCGTTTTTCACACTGCGGGCATTCAAAAGGAGACCTTGAATACCATGAGTGACATGCAAATGTTTATCGTCACAGTACTATCAGAGTAGGTAAGTTTAAATCTGGTCCAGGGTTCGGTTCAAATTCTCCAGACAGGAGTAGTAGATGTAGATTTGGAAAAGAGGCAACATGATTTGCATAGTATGTGCTCGATGACCACAAATTTGTCATTGCTAAATGAGAAGAGCTGTGATGTTAAGTGGTATGTAAGCTGGCATTGGCCGGGCCAGGGTGAGAATGGTGCAGAATTCTCAGGCAGGTAAGCTGCAGAATCCGGGGGGGGTAGGACATGCCAATTTACTAACAGAAATAGCAAATTCAAAACGGCATGAACTTCTGGGTGCTTAGCTGTTCAAGATTAGTAGGGAGGGCGCTCGTACGATATCAAACAGTTACACACAGACTGCCTAAGACAGGCATGGTCACGAATATTGACCGATTGGCAAAGACATATTTTGCCGCGGGGTTACATCCATAACCCCACGGATTTTTAAGCCAATATTTTTTTCTTAATTTTCATGATATTACTAAGATTTGTTGAAACAAGGGTGTAAGAGATGATTTTTATGTTTTTAAGTTACTGGGACCAAGACTGGATAGTAAATGCACGTAGCCAGTTCACCAAATACCGTTGGAAATCTCCAATGCCCAAATCGAGCAGAGTGTCCTACCCCCCCTGCTGAAGAATATATATATTAGAGTAGGCTATAATGGGCCAATTTGTTACACAGTCGAGGCTTTCTTCTGTACAGGTTCTGTCTTCTTTCTTTTGTCAACATGGCTAAATATCTCAAGACACGGAACATCCAATTTGACCAGTATCATGGTTTTGAGGAGTCAGTGTGGGAAAATATCGGACCCAAAACATGATAATGATTAAAATTGGATGATGACCCAATTGTAATGGTCTCGCTTGATGTTTTAAAATATTGGGCTCGACAGCGTTTCGCCCAATATTGTTGCAACTCATAGCTCGACCAATAAATTTGTGCTGAATCAATCCACTTATACAAAAACTGGTCACAAGGACAAGTACAGAAACTTTGACATGACCGATTGGTGTCAAAGGTCACGATGAGGTCACAGGGTCAAACAATCGTGACCATGCAAAAATCCGTTTCATTCCCCAAGATATAAACAAAAAAAACGGTGGTTTTAGTGGTAACCACAATATTAGCAACAGTAGGAATAGGGAGTTGCACTATGCGTTATCGCGTCTAGCATCAAAACGCAAGTTTGTTTCCACGGTACTTGATTGGGGTGTATGTACAAGTGCCAGGCCTATTCAGGTCATTGGTGTGTATGGTGCTGACCCCCAAATAGCGCGAGTGACGTTACATTTTTCACTCTTTCAGATGAAACTTGCTGTCACAGAGCTATCCTCAGTCATATTGCACCATGTTTGGGCTCATTATAGAGGCTGGTTATTCTACTTTTCAAAGTATGTTGTTTACAATTTTGATTTCTCCCCTTGTGTTTATTGGTGAAAAAATATGCAAATGTTAAAGACAATATCAGTGATTTGCTAAATCAGCAAATCGAAAAAATCATCAAAAATCTAGATTTTTGCATGTATGCAACAAGTGACAGGTATAATACATACCCGCAAATGATTAGACAGAAAGCAACCTAATAAGGACAGAATCGAAATTTGTCATTAACTGTCCGAACGGACACTTATACACCCCCACGTTATTGGAATGGAGAATGTATCTTGGAAACACTGCCGTTTTCTTCCTTTCGGTCAATTCTCAGCTGGAAAAGCCCTACTTATGAAAAAAATCTACAGACTTGTCTTTCATTTATAAGCTTTTTCCTGCAAATTTCTCAAATATTTTCAAATCCACTGATAGTGTCTTTACGGAAGATAAACCTGGTGGATAAGCGGTAGTGGATAAGCGGTTTCGTGTAATTGTACAGTCTATGAGAGAACTAATAATTTATAAGTTAGTTTTTGTTGTGATATTTTTAAAGCAAATGAGCCTTCGAAAGCAATATAAATGTATTTAGTATCTAATATATATTTACTTCGATTTCGGTAGTTTTAGTGACAATTTAATGTTTGCCTTACAGTATATTACAACTAGGCGGTTCCCGGGTTTCGCGACACCTGGGTTTCGCGATCACCTGGGTTTCGCGATAACATGGGTTTCGGCGATCACATGGATAAATGTCCCCTGGTTTCAATGGTGTGATTGTACCTGGAATGAACTAGTCTTGACCTTTCAATTTGTGGCCCACCAAGTTTTCGTCAGGATACACAAAGTTTACCCATTTGACCTGAGTTGACCTTGAATGACCCCGGTGACAGTGGGGACTTTAAGATTGCTGGATCAACACCAACCCCAACCTCAAGTTGGCATGATCCATACACCAACATTACCATGTGACCTCCTTTGACCTTGAATGCCCCTTACATGACCTTGTCATGACCTTCAACATTTTTGGCTAATCAACAATCGGACCCCCACCTCCAAGTTTCATGTCCATACACCGTTTACCTTCCATTGACCTTGAATGACCCATTGATGACCTTGTCGTGACCTTCAAAATGTGGCATCAACAATCGACCCACCTCAAAGTTATGTACATACACGTTACCTCAATTTGACCTTGAAGACTCGTGCCCTTGTCGTGGACCTTCAAAATTTTCGGCATCTACAATCGATCCCACCAAGTTTCGTATGGATTACCCAAATGTTTACTCCAGTTGACCTCATTTGACTGAATGAACTGTGAACTTTTAATCCACTAACCAAACAACCTCTTGTTTCGGACGTCAATGCGGCATCACCACCAAGGTGCAGGAACGTAATACCACGACCCTCGGTCTCGAGAAGGAACCCAACGTTTAACTCATTTTTTTGACCTTGAATTGACCGATGAACCTTGTCGTGAACTTCACAATTTTCGGCATCCAAAACAATCGACCCCGCCCCACCAAGTTTCGTCTGGAGACCCAACGTTTATAACCATTTTGACCTTCTTCATTTGACATGGTGAATGAGCCACCTGTATGACCTTAATCCACTAACAATACAAACTCCGTCTTCGGACGTCAAGAGGGCACTCACCCACCAAGTTGCAGGAACGTGCGCCCTCGGTCGCCGAGCAATCAACGTTTAACTCATTGACTTGAATGACCCTGATGACGTTGTCGTGACATTCACATTTCGGCATCAAAAAATCGACCCCACATTCCAAGTTTCATGTCCATACACCAATGTTAACCCCATTTGACCCTTTTTGAACCTGAATGACCTCCGATGACTTTGATCCATAACCAATACACATCTGGTCTTCTTCGGAAGGTTTAAAGGGGCAACCCAACCACCAAGTTCCGGACACGTGCGGACCCTCGGTTCCGAGCAATAGGCGCGGTCCATTGACCTCTTTTTTGACCTAAATGAGCATCGATGCACCTTGATCCATAACCTACAAAACTCGGGTCTTCGTTAGGTCCAAGGGCACCGCCCCCACCAAGTTTCAGGACCGTGTGACCCTCGGTCTCCGAGATAATAGACGCGGTCAGACACAAGACAACAGACCACCGGTAGTAATATATAGATACATCATTAAAACATTTTGGTAAAACTAAATGGCGTCCATGTATTTTTTTTCACGATTAATTGTACATAGGTGGTTCAAAGTTGGCAATTTAATGTTAGGAAAATTTGTTCTATGCTCGTACAGAAGGTGGTACAAGTTCTCATTGTAAATATTTAAATATTTATAAACTATTTAATTAACATGACTCATTAGGTACTAACTCACCTTGCTAATATATTATGGGAATGAAATTATAGCAAGTAAATGTACCCTACTTTAATGTTGTGTAACCCAATGTGTGCTCTGAATTGAATTAGGGCATTCCAGCCTTAACCCTAACGGGACGAGAGGAAAAAGAGGCAACGAAAACGTGCTCTCGGGTCAGCTGCTGTACCGGTCGGAAAATGCTGTTCGTTGCATCTGGGCTGTAAACTAACTATTTTTTGGTCGCGCAAATGACTCTCATTGGCTCTCATTGCATCTGGGCCGTTCTTACCGGAAAAGGACGCGATTGTTTTTCGTTGCACCTGGGCGTCTTCCCGGAAAATGACGCGATTTGTTTTTCGATTGCATCTGGGCTGTCTTCCGGGAAAAATGACGCGATGTTTTTCGTTGCCATCTGGGCCGTTACTGACTGGAAATGATGCGATGATTTCATTGCATTTTCTGGACGTTTGTCCGCAGAAGGCCGCAATGCTTTTCATCAGGCGTGGGACAGTACAAATGCCCATAGACAATTCGCTGGCGTAGTAATAGCGCCACCCATTTTCGATAAATTGGGTTATATTATGCATAAACGCATTCCTGACGTAAACCGGGCATGACGTAGCATATAGCGCCACGCACGATATTGATGTAGCGTAATAGACGGCCACTCACGATCTGGACGAACTATAAGCCTACAAATTTCATGCAGATCAGTGTGCAGGACGCATCCCTTATGTATTTAATTTTATTATTTATTACCCTTTTTTTAATTGCATTTTCACGCGATGTTTCTCGTTGCATCTGGGACGTCTTTCCGGAAATGGCGCGATATGTTTTTCGTTGCATCTGGGCCGTCTTCCGGGAAATGCGCGATGTTTTTCGTTGCCATTTGGGCCGTCTTCCGGGAAAATGGCGCGATGTTGTTCGTTGCATCTGAGGCCGTTATTGACTTCGCTACTTATTCCGGTGCCGGAAAAAAGGCCGAGGATGAAATGAACGCAAACTTTGGCTCTAGTTCGCATCGGGCCGTTTTATTAAAAATAAAAATAGATTGCTTTCGCTTGATTTGGCCGTCTCGGACGGCCACAAAACCGACCACGGTCCTGTTAGGGTAATTATTAAGACTACTTCACCTATGTAGTGTTTGGGTTGTAGACCACTGGCCATTGATGACATTTTTTCATAGTTGTCTGGATTTATGTCAGATCTAAATTTGGCACACCCTATATGGAATACATTTTAAATATGCCAAGTTAGACCCATCCTGTCAATGAAAGTAAATTTCATTGCATAGCAAAGGGTTGACTGGTATACTCATTTTGAAATTTTACTTTATACATAAATTTACTGTGCACACATGTAATAGTAAGCCGATTAAGGTGTTTACACACCCTGATAATGAATCTAGATTGAACTAAGGTGTTTCTGGTTTTGGACACAACTGACAGTAAGAACGAAGAATTGATTTTTAAACTTTTAAAAAAAAAAAAAAAAAAAAAAAAAAAAAAAAAATATGTGCAAAATTAAATATTATACTTATTGTGTCACACCCTGTATCACTACTTCGGTCAATTGTAATATAGTAAATATCATACATTTTTTCCGAAGCTCATCGTGTGCTATGTTAGACCCTGAAGGTATATTGAAATATTCATAACAGTAAAGAATGGTAGTTCTTACTCAAGTAATGGTAAAATTGTGTAATTTTGACTACCACCCTATATATTTTTCTTACTAACCCTGGAGATCAACCCAATTTGAGTACATTTGGGATTCATTGGAATATTAAGCTTTCAGAAAATCTATACTTGGTGGTGGGGGAGATCTATAGTTTTTCAGATATTTCAGTCTAACACCTAAAAGCAGGCTAAATCAGCAAAATTTTGTGTTTGTACGCAAGGGACCCCACCCATATATGACACATATGACAATCAAGTAGAGAAACACAAATACACATAATTCGGAAACCAATGCACCTTTAATATTCAAAGCATAATTTTTAAAAACAGCACAACATTATATAGGTTTAATGTTAGAACAAAAACAAGTACATAAAAATAAATTTGCAAGAAACAAAAAATATCCAACAAAGGAGAATTAACAGAAAATTCCTTGTTGAATATCGGAATGACAATAAATACCATTATTTTTGTCCATTTCCCGTCGATTTATCTCGTAGGGAGTAATGGTAAGAACGAAAAGGGGTCAAATATGAGGGCGTTTATTTAAACCTGTCGGACTATAGATTTTCAATAGCGTTCAATACGTGTATACGCGTTAGTCTATAAGAGCTTCGCTTTGCGCTCGCTTATTAACACACTGAGATAAAGCTAGATCAGTGCCCATTTTTCATTGAAAGGGTATTTCTAGTTCTGGTTGTTGCACATGGGGTCGGGCTTTTGGGTTGCCAGCATGTTTACAGTTCTTGGAAATGTGTAAAATACATTAAACTTGGGCATTTCACAGCTTTCCGGACCTCGTACGGGACTCAAATTTAATAAAATTGGTCACAATGATTTTTTTTTCAAAAATAGTGTTACCAATTGAATAACATTTAATAGTTTTACTAAATGAGGAATTTAAGGATTTGTTGCAGGACTTTCATCGATTACTAGCATATCCACAATGGAAAAATGTTGTGACCCCTGGGGTGGTGTCAAATGAAAGAGCAGGATATAAGCAATACTATAAAGGCAAACCCGGGGGTGTACTCTGGTTATGCTTATGTTGGCGACATTTCAAGATTAATATATCCACGACAGCAAATGTTGTGACCCCTAAAGTGTGGTAAAGAAAGAGTGATAGGTATATAGACTTACTATAAAAATGCACCGGGGGTGCTAATCCTAAACAATCTTAGTTAAATGCTTCTGTTGAGGAAAGCTGGGGAAAAGCTGCTTAAAGGTTAGCACAGCTCTCGTGGATTAATATCGCCACAAGGAAAATGTTGGGACCCCTGGGGTGGTGTCAAATGAAGAGCAGGAAAAAGAAAGGAATAATATAAATGCTAAACAGGGGTGCTATTCCTACATCTCTCACTTATGCTCGTGGGGGGGGGGGGATTTCAACTTTCAAGATAAAACCACAACGGAAAAGTATGACCCTTTATAGGGTGGTGGCAAATGAAAGAGTGGGAAGTAAAGTAAAAATAGTTGAACATTGGACAACTTTTTTGGGACACCTGGACCGTGGCGTAACAGGCGGGGGGGGGGGGGGGGGGCAGGGTTTGCCCCCACGACGACTTTGGCCGGGAAAAAATTGCAAAAAATAATGTTAAAATCAGCCGTTTTTTAGCCCTCTGACCCGGGAAAAAAAAAAGTGGCCTTTGACCCCCCTGAGAGGGAAAATTTCCCAACGAATGGGAAATTGCCCCCTCAGAGTGGGCATGCCCGATACGCCACTGACCCTGGACTTGCACAGTGTGTACTCTGGTGCTGATTTTTGTCTTAAGTTATGCGTAGAAAGCATGGCGAGACTTGTGGTTCGAGAAACCGACTTGTTTTAATCATGGGTTGAATGTTTTTAAAATCACCTTTTCAATAGAATGCGCATTTTATTGGAAAGCCGCCCTCAGCCTCAGAGCTCAATTTTAGCAAAAACTGCATTTTCTAATTAAATCAATAGCCTGGTGAGCATTGAAAGTTGCATCGCATGATTTCCTAATCCCCCAAAAGACATGGGTATTGCCACCAAAAATTAAGCAAAGTGAACAAAAATAATTGAGTTACATGTATGGTCAAAAATCAAATTTTGGACCAAATTGGCCGCACATTGTGGATTTTTTCGATGGGCACCTTGTTTTTGACTTTTTAATTTTTTCTTTCGAAAGTGGGATCAGTGTGAAAAGTCATCAAATGAACCCTGTGTCGAAGTGACTGAAACAGACCTTCTATAGGCCCACCTCTACGTTAAAAACTTTATAACTTGTAGGCTACACAAATGTAGTGAGCAAGCAGCACCAAAAAGTACATTAATTTGGGTTGGTATAATTAGGACGGTACTAGCATTCAAGGTCTGGTAATTGTCAGTAACGGGCCAGGGCGGGGTATAAGGAATTGGCTACACAGATGAAGTCAAGCGCAAGAGGACCAACCAGAAAACCAACGATGTGCAAGATCCAACACCAGACCACCGCAAAAAAATCTAGAGGCCGTCCAAGAATTCACCCACCACGGGTCCAAGCACCGAAACGACAAGAGGGGAAGACCACGAAAAAACCATAATCAGAGGATACACGACGGCAGCAGCAAAGCGCTACGCAGCAAAACCCGCAAGCGGGAAAAGGTGTAATCAGGAAAAGCACATTCACCTGGGACAAAGAAGGGCCAGCGGCAGACCAAAGGGAGAACAAAGTCTAAAGGAAGGGTCGTCCCACCCAAAGAGTAGGTTGAAGAACCTGCTCCTGAAGAGGAAGAAGCTGGTGAAGAAGCAGAAGAGTCTAGCTGAATGATTTCTTAGTCATTGTTAATAGCATGTTGTTTGAGAGACCCTTCCAACCAAACTTGCTGTCCTTGGAAAAAAATGTCTCATTTTAAATACCCTGTACAATAAGGAATTTTACATTTGTTGCATAACTTGCATTCATGAATTCAAGACCGTTAATTAACACTTCAATTGAATACAAGACCCAAATCCAGACACAAAAGTTGTCAATCCATGTGAAATCAAGATGATTGCATCAACTGTGCATCTGGGTGAAAGATTAAAGATGTCGAGGAGAGAAACTTTGTCTGGGTGCACTCATAGGCCGTATACATGCAGCTTATATGAAATCTTTTATAATGTTATTGATTTGATTGTAGGTTGACTGACATACATCTTGCTTTGGGTCTTGATTTTAAATGCTTTCCTGTTGTTACAAATGGCCAATTCTCCAATCACAGAGGGCTTAAATTGAGATTTTTTTCCAATGGACCCAATCTCAGAAAACTAAGTTATGAGAGGCATCATATGATTGCCAATGGGTGCCTCTAAGGCATTCATACACATGCATGGTACAGTAGCTCATATTCTTGATGGAATGGCATACATGTAGTTCAGTCACCAATGTAGTGTTTTGTAAACTGTTAGTACTTAACCAGTTACTAACACATGAAACTGCAAAGTGCTACAAGAAAAGTAGAACAGCTACAAGCCCTTAACATCACAAAATATCATGCAAACAAAACAGCATGACAGAGTAGGTTTAGGGTATAATCTGGAAAAGTGGCAAGCCTATGTTAAACTGTTTTTTGACACACCTTTTAATTTTATGCACTGTCACAATTTAGAAATCAGTGATGCATGTATGATCTCTTACTTCAAAATACGCAATTTGGTAAGGGTTTCTCAAACAATAACAATGCAATGAACATTTGATATAGATGAAAAACCTCCCCCTTTTTTATGTCCTACATGTAGACTGGTTTTGAATTGTTCTGTCATATTTTTTCTAGTTTAGCAATTTAGTAAAACTGTAACCAGTGTTAGAAAAGGTGTGGCGGTATCTGTGTAGATTGTGGGGAAAAAGATCAAGAATTGAATCAGTTGGACATGCGGATACATTACATTCTAGTGTTCAATCACTTTGGATTTTGCAATCACATTTATACAATTTTGACATTAATTACTATGAACAACTCACAAATATGAAGTACTAACTAATACTATTTAAAGTTTGATTAAAATCATATGGTGCTTGCTACATAATAAATATTCAGTAAGAGATAGTTTTAAACAGACTTTTGCAGAACAGTATACATGTTTTATTTATAAAAAACAAACAAGTATTAAACAAAAAGGTGGTGTTATTTTGATAAGACTATTTGAAGGAGGAAGTATTTTTAAAATGTTATTGTAATATGTGTGAATAGATTTTACTATTGACAAGAGTACTAAGTAGCAAAAATTAGTTGTGATAAGTGCAAAAAAAAGTGAAAAGCTTTTAAAAGCAATGCCTGTAAATATTTGTTTATTGTAATGAAATGCAACAAGCAATGTTCACTTCCTACCATTTGATTTGCATTTGCATTAATCAGTGAGTGGGGGGGATGGAGAGCTTGTTGTAATGCATTATGTACATGTGTAGGTGGAGTGCAGTAAGTATAACTCTGCAACTTAAATAACCAAGATTTTTTGAAAATGTACACCGTACACAAAACAATCACCCACACACACCTAACACACACATTGACATAAATGACATTACATAACACAAACACACCACCAACAAACTTTAATTGGTTATATCCAATTGCGGACCAAATCTTTGCCTGTCTGTTGGTTGTCTTCTATTTAGTTACACTTAAACATGTACAAGTAAACTCAAGATGGCTGAATGATAACAATGTTTTTTTTTTTTTTAATTTTTTAGGTTTTTTCTTTTTTTAAAATTAAATATTGTTATCATAATTATAGTAATATGTTAAAAAATACCTTGATTTCTAAATTTTCTGCTGCAATCTTTGAAACAATCAGTGGTTATTAACATTCTGCATGCAGGTTCAAGTGCTGCAATGTGGTAAGTTTGTTATGGTTTGCTACATGGATTAAGTGTGTACTTTGGTTAATACATCTCATGTTAGACCCAGAATAAGTAGAGTACTAGCTTTTTCAAATATGTTTGATTTTTACAGTTGGGGGGACAGTACACTTGGAATCTTGTGGAATCCACAAGTCTGTTATCAATTTCCCAATCATAAAAAAAATTCACACACACACACCCTAACAAACTACAAGTTTTTTCAGAGCAGGCAATGAAGTACAAGAATCATTTTTGCCAATCTTTTTGCACAGTGCTGATTTGAGCACCTAAGGCCTGGTGAGAAGTCAAAGGGGTATGATGTACGTAGGGCGTCAAGTAACCTGAAGGTGCATTTTGTGATTTTCAGGCCACAGGGATTAAATAAATCGGGGGATAGATAGCGACCACACATCGATCAAGAGATAATGGATGCGACTGCACACTTATCTGGCATGAAATCTGTAGCTTATAGTTTCGCCAGTAGCTGCGGGGCGCTATTACTCACTATACCCCCAGGTTGACGTCATGTGTGATGTTTATGCATCACAATAATTAGGTAGTTATCGAAAATGGTGGCGCTACACCAGCGATCGAAATTGTCTTGAAATTGTCTATGGGCATTGTACCCCCCCCCCACAGTGTCACCCGCCTGTCAGCACCTTCTGTTTTATTCATGATCACTAGAATTATCGTGAGAAAGTTATCCCAAAAGTTGAGCAATTACGATCTGGCGGTTTTGTGGTATGAACAAATTGCTCGTTTCCAACGGCCCATAGGCTACGGTGCTTGTAATTTCTGTCCGTTACGGACAGAAAATACAAAATTGCCGAATTCGTTCAGATGCGACCTAATTTGCAGGTAAGATTGTGCACACATGGACTATTACTGAGGCTAACGGTTCAGATGATATAAAAATATCAACATCTCCTTTTAGGTAAGTCGGGGGGAAGAGGCTGTGGATCACAAAATGCCCCTTTAAACGAAGCAGCACAAATTGGCAAGATACTAAATGACTCATATTTTCCAAAACAGCATGTCTTAAGGTCCATTCATCCTTCCACTGACACTGCATTGATGTGCAGTAAATTCTACTGCAATGTCCGTCAATTCCGCTTGCATTCCTAATCGATTTGCTGCAGTTCAACCCAGTTACTGCATGTCACGGGTTGCAGTAAGCTTGCACTCCATTGCCATCTTGATGCATCACCAGTTAATTGTAAGCATCCCATTGCTTACAGTAACAATTTTTGGTAGGCTCATTGCAATACTGCCAATTGCAGTGAAGTTATGAACGGAAACCTTTAGTTGTGCTGCTCTGTAATGTTCCCTTATGAGGTAGACTTGGATGAGTAATTTACAGTAGATTTTAAAGAAAATTGCAGATTGTGCAATCAAGGTTTTACATGTTCCATTTCTGGATGAACCATTGAACAGCTTGGTGACATGTGTGCAATTTAATTTCCACTGGAAACATTAACAAACTATTTT
Source organism: Ophioderma brevispina (assembly GCA_023653785.1). NCBI lineage: Eukaryota > Metazoa > Echinodermata > Ophiuroidea > Amphilepidida > Ophiodermatidae > Ophioderma > Ophioderma brevispina. The sequence goes on along the minus strand of JAMKCH010019125.1, from coordinate 9,720 downwards.
GAAGAGCACCACTAATTTTCAAAGTTGGGAATATGCACATTTGGTTGGTTATTGTCCAATTAAACTATACTGTGAACTGTAAACCTATCTGGTAATGCTCAAAAAGTGTGCATGTGTCATTAAGCGAAGGGATTTTGTAATTGAGATTTGGAGGATACCTAGGAGGATCCCCGATCTTATTCAACGGCCAGCCCTCTCAAAACGAATAGGATTTTGCCAAAAATGATCTAAATGACTTGCTGTGAACCAGTGGAACAGCTAAGGACATAGAGCTTATTTAAGGCTATTTGAGATTGGAATGAGTTGTTTGGAATATGTTTTTCAATGGCCATTGATTTATCAGATTAGATACTCATTTTATTACAATATTTCCTATGACGACAGATGGAGAAGTTCAAGCTTTACCTTTCAGAGGTATAGTTTACTAACCATAACCAGTAACTTTTGCTATAAATCTCACTTTTTTTAAAAAATTGCTTTTGTTGGTGTATTGCTTAATGTGAAAATTTGTGGTCAAAAGGGTACACCAAACAACATTTTTACCCAGGCTTGGTACATCTGTGTGTGTTGTGCAGTACACATGTAGATTTGCATAGATAACAGGCTTTTTAGTGCCAAAAAAAATTATAAATTGGGCAATCGGTATAACAGATATTAGGATGATCGGTTCGGACACTAACCTCGTGTATTGTACCCATTTAAACTGTATCAGGTTCAATAAGTTGTTTTACAAAGTTACCACTGCCAAGTTTTGAATGTGGCTAAAGTGGTACTCTTTTGTACATGTTGATCCCTCCATGTTTGAAAAGCCAAGTATCAGTGAGATGATTTCCTGCCATCTATTTTATGTGTTTCATTTATTTTTATAGTAATGATAGAAATATGCTACGCTATGTAATAGTAATGAATATTCATAGCAAAATCATCTAATAATTTTAACTTCTTTAATACATGTACCAGCTTCAGTTATTCTTGTTCTAAATTGTTTAGACTTCATACAAATGTTAATTGACCCAGGTTATACATTGTTTGTTATTATTGTAATGTCAGGTGCAAAATAAAAATCAATATTACAATTGGGGCAACCTTCAAATTTAGTATAATGAAGAGTACTTTACACAACCAGCAAAGAGTTATCTGAATGCTACCCAAGAATTCCTTGCTAATGAAATAAGACTCAGCTAATTTTATACAATTAATTGCTTGGGATAAAGTGAACTGGTCCGCTTAGTCTAGTCAAAAAAATTAAAAAGGTTTGTGAGTTAATCTTCAATTTATCAAAGCAAAGAAAATGACACAAGATCATTTATTGTCCATGTATTGTAAACAGAACTTCCTATTTCATTCAGGTAAAGTACAACTTTACTTGGATCGATTCTTTGGGTATATTTAAGGCATAACTATGTAAATACCAAATTATATCAAAACCTTTGAAAAAAGGAATTCAACATTTTGTTTGCATATTTATTATACAAATTAGAATGAAAATCAATATGTCTGTGTTTTAAATTTCATATATAAGTATTGTATTGATCCAGTATGTAAAATATGAGCAAAACTTACAAAATGTTTCAAGTGAATTACACTGTTTGCAGCTTGCTTGTAGAACAAAAATAACATTGTGGAAAGAATCCGGTCATTTCATAATTAATCATGGCTTCCATAAGATATTAAACAGTGTTGATCGTGTTGAGATTGCTACATACAGTTTTCAGTATTCATTTGATAGTCTTGCTGATGGTTAATATAATTCATCCAATGCAAAAGTCATGCACAGGAAAATTTCATTATGACCATGCAGTGTACACATGTAACTGGATTTTCAGATATAAAAAATCTGTATTATAACTTGTAGAATACAATGTACGTGTATGCAAGCATTTTATCCATGCTTGATGACCAATCTTAATAATACGCTTCCTTGATCAGAAACAAATGGCCGTTTTTTTCTACTTTCTACAATGCCAACATAAATATTTCAAAATATTTACGATACTCAAATGATCTTATGGTGTTACATTTCCCATACATTTCACAGTGAATCAAGTATTCAAAATGATGTTACTGGTGCATGCACCCTTTTACACTTGTGTGATACATGTAGGTAAAAGGTGAATCTTTTTTTCAGAATGTAATTAAGGTAGCTCTCATACAAACTAAATGGAAGAGGACCCTGACCAGAATTTATGGCCAAATGTTGATTAAGTACTGATTGTGTGTGCAATAAGCTTAAAGAATTGGTATGAATCCTTTCTTTGAAAATTATTTTTGAAGTGAAAGAAAAGTGTTTACATTGTTGGACTCACACATAAGAAGTTTTCCATTATTGTCAGGAACTCAAAAAATGATATGGCCATCTCTATTAAATTCTTAAGGCCATATATTTATTCGTTTTTGCCGTATGAGATAAACAGCAGTGGAATATGGGGTTCAGCGACCCATTTCCTATCAAGGCTAGTGGTACCTGACATTGGCCAAGACATTGAAAACCAATTCTCTAATGTTAGACATTTGAACAAAATACCAATTGTGAATTGCCTGATTTGTAGGCCATTGCTGTGGTGTATTCAGTTTTGGATATTCAGTACTGGAACATAGGATGTGGATCTTGTGAGATTTCTTTTCAGTTGGCACCTATAATCACATTGTGCTTAGTTCAGGCATAATTCAAAAGTGACAAGATTCGTCTCCCCTCCCCTAGAAAATACCTTTTGAACTTGGATGGTTGATTTTCCTATTAAGATCCAAATCTTTCTAGAAGAGCAGAGTGGTTAGACAAAACCAGCGATTCACAATACAATAACTTGGTTATAATCGCATTCATTAATTCTGGGACACGAACGACCAAAACACCGCATATGTGCGTATCCTTACCTTGGAAGCGCATGTTCCAATGCCCTTGACAACCGCAATACAGCGCGTTTATTGCAGGGCGCCGTAGGTGCGTAGTCGTGCGTAAGTTGAATGCATGAATGATTGTATCAAGCTCTCTCTGCGTACGCCTGTGTCCAGAATTAAAGAATACGATTAATGTGTTCCCGTTCCATGCAGTGTCAATCTGGAGAGACTTTGTAACACGTTTAACTGTTGTTGTACATGTAAGATGATTTTGTTATGAATTTTAAAGAAAAAAATGTAGTGTTTTGATGTTTTGCTGTGATATTGTTTTGAATAAAAAAATTAAAAACATTTTTTTTTCATCAGAATCCTTCATTTATGTATTCAAGAGCCTGAGGTATTGGAGGATTGAGCTTGTTAGAGATCATTTATCTCAGTGATCAAAATGGAAAGGCATTACTTGTATGCACAATTTCAAATTACTTGAGTCTAATATTGGGAGTACATTTTACCTTGTCTGAACTTCAGAGGCAGAACTTGCATGTTTATATTGGCAACATAAGAGGACATTACAAATGGATGATATTTCCGAAAATGTGTGTATAGGTCATAGCAAATCGGGCTGAAAGATTTCTATTTGAGTCATTGTGGAAGACTGGTTTTCAACTGCTCACAACTCAGTGCCATCAGTACACAACAGGAAGCACTAAAATGCTATGGCCTGATCAGCATGCAACATTGCGACGTTGCCAGAAGTGGTTGCACGTATGTTTGTACAGGGCAGTCACTTACATTAACATTTCTAAATAACTGCAAATAGAGGTGGGCTATAGAAGGTCAATGTTTCATATCACTTCGAACACGGGCTCATTTGATGACTTTAATCACCCTGATCCCACTTTTGAAGAAAATGAAAAAAGTGCGAAAACCAGGGTGCGCTATCGAAAAATCAAAAATGGCCGCCAAATTGTCAAAAAATTTGATTTTTGACCATAAGTCAATTATTTTTTGTTCAATTTGCTTAATTTTGGTGGCAATACCCATGTTTTTGGGTATTAGGAATCATGCTATGCCACTTTCATCTCACCATAGCCTTTTGTTTTCTTGAAAATGCTGTTTTTGCTTAAAATTGAGCTCTGAGGGCGCTTTCCCATAAAATGCGCATCCGATTGAAAATGGTCATTTTAACATTCAAAAAGTTGAGAATTTTATTATGAACACTTGCTGAAAATTGACTTGCATAGTGTTTGCAGTTTTAAAACTAGGCTTTTTAATGTCATAAAAATGCCCTCACATAAGAGTTCGTTGACCCCTGTATATTCCAATCAGAGAAGATGAGAAAGAAGGAGATGGCTCGATTTTGCAATCCGATTACCCAGGATTACTTTCATTCATCAGCTCATTGTTAAAAAACTTCAAGGGCCACTCGGTTGGACCTTTGAAGTAATGGGTTCAACCGCCTCAAGCTAGGCCGTTCGGAAAGGTTTCACACAGGAAGTAATTGAACACGCTCCCACTAAAATAAGCTTGCTTATTAATTTTCAGCTAAAAGATCTCTGCTGGCAATGAAATCCGCGATTGTTCTGACTATTGTTATTTTTTTATCGTTGGCGAAATAATTGAGGAAATCAGTGCTTTTTAACGAAAGAAATAGCAAAATCGACCCTTTTTCGGTAAGCTCACCTTGATTCAAGGTGTTGGGGGTCAATAAAAGATGTTATTATTTTAGCCTAATTTACCAAAATCCGTTATTTCCTGTGGAATATGATATGATGAATGATTAGATAAATGCAATTTTCAAATACATCTCAACCATACTTTTTTGTGTCAGAAGTTCCAAAGGGCCAAAATACTTTGAAAATTTGGGGTCAAAGTTTTTTATAACTGAGCGGCGAGTGTGTTTCGCTGTACTCTGTCACAACCATAGTGTATGGACCCCTGTGCACATACCAATTGAAGGACATGGGTAATTGGAATGTTTCTTTTTCTGGGTTATGACAGGGGTATGTAATGTTCTCCAGGTGGCGTAAGTCTTTGGTCCAATCGATTAGATTTAGCCGATTGAGATGAATAGAGGCGTTGAACCGGTTTTTCTTTGGAATAGGCATTCGAACCACCTCCTTCTTTTGCTCATCTTCTCTTATTCCAATGAGAGTTTTTTCATCAAATTTAAATTGATACCATTGGAAAATGGTAAGTGTTACACAGCTCTAATTTTCAGAAATGATGAGTCAACAATTCTGATGATGCACGAGATAAAATTTTAAAACTTTTAATACGATTGGTGACTTTTTGGGAAAGCGCCCACACAGTCCAATTTTAAGCAAAAACTGCAATATCGAGAAACCAAAAAGTCGTGGTGAGTGGAAGTTGCATAGAATAAATCTGCAGGCAAAACATGGGTATTGCACAAAAATGAAGGTGATAAAAACAAAAGCTTATCAAGTATGGTCAAAAATTTTTTTGGCCAAATTGACAGCCATTTGGATTTTTGTGGGGGCACCTTGTTTTTGCCACTTTTTGATTTTTTTATTGAAATGGGATATAAATTTAAAGTCTGAAACTATGACCCAAATATGACCCCTACACCTCGACTGGAAATAGTTGTTGGTCCCCTGCCACTTTTTGTTGGCGGAAGGGGGGACGATAGAAAGCTCCCCGTCGTGTGTGTGTTGTTGTGCCCAAGCGATTATTTTGGGAACTAAGCAAGTGTGGTGTGTCCAATTTCGCAACATAGATGTATCTTGAGTACGCGTTGGGTGGGATCCAAGTGGGGGTCATGGGTCAAAGGTCAAATGAGGTCAAAATATGGTAAAAAATAGGGTGAAATTGCTATAAACTGTCAAACACATATCTTTGTCTAAGCAAAGTATGGGTGGCCATTTTGCACCATATATGTCGCGTAAGTAGGCGGCGGATTAGTTCAGAGATGGGGTGCATGGGTCAAAGGTGTCAACTGTGGTCAAAAATTGCTTAAACTTTGTCAATTGTGGTAAGAGGATGAAACTTGGGTTGTGCTCAACATTCGCGTGCCCAAAAATTTTGAAGTTCATTCAAGGTCATGTGAGGTAATTCAAGGGGCAAATCCCTTAACATGTGTGGATGATGATGAAAATTGGTGGTTTGTGGTCAATATTCAGTGCCAACAATTTGAAGGTTTCATTTCTAGGTAATGTGGGGTCATCCAAGGTCAAATCACTATGAATGGTTGTTATGGTCATGAACCTGGTGGTTGCAGTCTCAACATTTATGCCATTTTTTTTAGGGTTCATCTGGGATCTGAGGTCAATTCACTGTAAATGGTTGTATGTTAATGAAACCTGGTGAGTGAGTGTAGTCAACATTGATACAGAATTTTTCAAGGTCATCTGGGGTCATTCAAGGATTGAAACTGCTGTGGGAGAAATCGATGAGCCCTTGGTTTCATTCACAATCCCCTGTGATCGGAAGTTTATGTTAATTGTCCCACCTTTTCTACCGCGACGAGCGGGGGACCTTTGTGGTCGAGAACCGCCTTGTATGATTGTATTCTATTTTCAAGACAGAAGATTGAGGATTGATTCATCAAAAGCTACTCCAGAGGTAATGCCAAAAGATTTATTTTAGTGGCAAAAATAACGTACATATAGCCTTTTGTCCTTAGAACGTTGACACACTCCAACGGCAGAACCAGAGTAAAGAACACTTTCTAAGAGGCAAAGAGTGGTATTTCTCTGCCAAAACTTATTATGCTATCATAATTAACATTATCTCTGAAGTTGCTCAACATGTTCAGGAATATGCCCGATATTTTCAGGAAATAAAGATTCCAAAGTTAATACAAGTGTACGAATTTTAATAATTCTATGGACTTCGGAGCCGCCTTCAGGGACGTAGACAGGAATGTATGTGGGTGGGGGGGGGTGGGGGGGTGCGGATTTGCAGAAATTGGACCTTTGCGTACCAAAATCAATTTCGTTCTTGCTCGCTTCGCTCGCCGGTCGACCCAAATTATTTTTTCAAGTTGTCCCGTCGTCTCCCACATCTGAAGACGGGGATGGAGATGACATGACATCGCATCTGTGCAGAGCGTCCACAACAAAAAAGTATAATAACAACAACCATGCGTAATGTGATAGTATTAAATGACAATTTTATTCAATTGTCCCTTTTTGGGGGGGGGGGTTCTTTGTTGCGTTGCTCGCACCCCCCCCACCCCTGACACGGCCCATGGCCGCCCTTTTCATGGTAAATGACATCAGTAAGTATACGTTTATTTGTTTCAATGGTATAAGTGAACCAAACCCAATTCACGCACTCAAAAGTGTGGAAGAATAGAAGCGACATTCATTGGATTCGGAACAACGGACAAACAATATAACTCAGAATCCCATTTTGTCTTTTTTAAGAAGTTTGGGAAAGAAGGGTTTGAAGATGTTTTCTATGTCTGAAGGGTGCCTGAATCGGAATTTTTGGGTCCAACCCTTGGGAAATGTGGGGAACTTTGTCAAAATAAGGCGGGGTAAATTAGACAGGGGTAAATTGAAATCAAGTTAAAATTGTGTTTAAATGTACATCAATTTATACGACCGCAACTTAAGAACAAAACAAACAGGCATATTAAAAAGTTGCGTTTCCAACATCGATTTTTCTGGTTTGTATTCATGTTATCATGGTGTTTGACATGTAGCATTATCTCAAGGATGAGATGGTATGAGTACGGGGATGGAGATGACATGAATCGCATCGAAGCGTCCACACAAAACAGTATAATAACACCAACATGCGTAATGCGGATTAGTATTTAAATAGCAATTTTATTCATTGTCCTTTTTTTGGGGGGGGGGGGCCGTCGCACCCCCCCTGGCTACGGCCATGGCCGCCTTTCATGGGTAAATCTTAAATCAGTAAGTATACGTTTTATTGTTTCAATGGTATAACGTGACAAAACCAATTGCCACGACTCAAAAGTGTGAAGGAACGCGACATTATTGTCGGAACGACAAACAAATAAATCAGAATCCCATTCTAGACGTTTGGGAAGAAGGTTTTGAAGATGTTTTTCGATAGTCTGAAGGGTGCGGAATCGAATTTTTGGTGTCCAACATCTGGGAAATGTGGGGAACTGTGTAAAATAAGGGGGTTAAATTAGTACAGGGGTAAATTGAAATCAAGGGTCAACTGTGTTTAAATGTAAATAGATTTATACGACCGCAACATTAAGAACAAAACAAACAGGATATTAAAAAGTGCGTGTCAACAATCGATTTTCGGTTTGTATCAATGGTATCATGGTGTTTGACATGTAGCATTATCTCAAGTATATTATGATAAGGCTGATTACAATGGAATTTTACAGAATTTGAACAAATAAAATAATCTCAGATAACTCAATAACATTGGGTATTATTTGCCATTATCAGCTCAGCGAGAAATTCAACTAATAAGTGTCATATTTAAACGTTCCCACGTCGGAACACTGACTTTAAACTAGGAAATGCACTTAAAGGGACTTGAAGTGTTAGTGAACTATGATCGAATTTTTCCAGAATTCACCTATGGTATTTTTTTGGTGCTGATCAAAATCAGAAATTAAAAGGTGTCCACGACTGTGTTTGAGTATGTCAAAAAAAGTATGTTGTCGCTTTGAAAAATTATGGGGTCACCCGACTAAATTGGGGGTTATTAAGTGCCTAAAACACTCAAATTTAAAACCGACAATGTCGTCAAAAGTTTTTGCAAAGTATGGTGTTCTGAGAAAAACACGTCGATTTGTATCAAAATCAAAAACAAATGCGCTCAAGAATGGTAAAACTGCTAAAATTGGGCAACCGAAATTTGTAGAATAAGCCTATCCGTGTACACGTCAATCTGGCATTTTACAAGTATATACGCGCGAGCGTTGAATCGTGCTTAAAAGGGATCCGAGGACATCTGCAAAAAAAAAAAAAAAACTACCGGGCCCTATTTTTTCTTATTGAAATTGCTCTCATCCCGTAGCGTAAGCACCTTTAGGAAATGGGGGGGGGGGGGTGGTGCCGAGGCCATTTTCTGAGTGGGCTAATTTGGGTCCTCCATAGACACTACAAACGGCGAGTTTTGGGGGAGGGGTGCTGGCGGGTGGAGTAAGGGTTCCGGCGAGCATTGGTCGTGGAAACCTGGCTAATGCTGAGCAGGGGTCGGTGGAAACCTGGCTAATCTCAGCTAATCTAATTCAAGCTATTTTCAAAAGAATTCCTTGTTTAAGGTGCATTTTTGGAATCCATGTTCACGCATCATACCCCACCTTTCAATTCAAGTGCCCCCCCCCCCCGGAAACTACTTATCACCAGCACATATAACGGGTCAAGACCACTAGCAACAACAGCAGAAAGAAAGAACTAGAAAATAAGTACCACTGCATGGTATTGATGTCATCTGCACACAAGAACACCGCATTGTTGCCCACAAACTACACAAATTATGGTGGTCGAGCCTTGCTAAACGATTGGATTAAGAGTTAATACCTTAGTGGCAGACATCAACGTTTCTCATTTATAACACCCTTCCGCACCAGCTGTCACTCACTTGCTGAGTCCCCCACGGCTCTATCCTGGGACACCTTTTGTTCTTCTATATATTATGATATCCCACTCTGCTCTAACTCACCCCACTTTTATTTTGTTTTGGTGACGACCAAACGTACTTTTCCCCACCCCGATCCTCAGTTAAACAATAATGACATACGAACTTAGTTGTATTTCAATTGGGTTTGATATCAACTGAAATAAATGTCACTGAATATTAAAAGACAAACTTTATGATATTTAAAAATAAACATAATCCAGATATTAAACTATGATATTAAATCCACAATACACACATCGAGCAGGTACAACTTACTAATTTCCTCGGTATCATGAT
>JAMKCH010019124.1:0-24649 GCA_023653785.1 Ophioderma brevispina | reverse complement strand
TACAGAGTTTAATATGTAAATATTCACCAGGTACTTTATCACAAGGTAAGAAAATTAGAATCATTAAGTTTTTGTTAATAAATAAGGGGCCCATACTTCACAGTCTAGTTTGAGAATTGGTTGGATTTAATGTACAAAAAACTTAAAACTAAGATTTACTAGAATCACTGAACAAGTTGTCTCTGATTTAAATAAGCTTTTAGTGCTTTAATCTTTATGAGCCTTTGCATATCGTTAGAAAATGACCTCAAGAAGGAAACAAAGATGATACCTAAATACATAATGCATTGGTTACGGTTTTTTCCTCATTAGCATAAATGAATCGATATTTATCAATGATATTGCCATTTTTTTTGTTAAAATCATTACATTTTGATTTATCATATTGACAAATAGTTTCCATTTCATACATTAGTGTGGCAGTTACAAGTGCCACCTGGAGAGACCAGGACGCTCTCAGAAAGGGATAATTAATTAAAAATTGTCTGCATACATCAGACGCTGCGTGGATGCATTCAATCACTGGAACGCATAACCCCCGCACGCGCGCAGTGGCTGAAGCCTGCTAAAACTACACGGGGATCCTTCCTGCTCATTCAGTCCACGGTAAGGGTAGTAGCCGGCTGACTATGTGTTCAGTTGTAGAGCTTATTGGACCCATCTTTTTCACATTCATGCTGGGACAATTGAATATTAATTCTTACAGAACAATATACAGATGTTGAAAATCTTAAAAAGAATTTTTTATATGGGAATAACAGCCAATTTTTGGAAAATAAGATTTGGATGACGTCACGCATTGATTGGTTTATTATTTTGCTTCGGGGGACCCATTCAGTAAAAAAGACTACGTATCCCTACTGGAAAAAAACAACCGATATCGTCATCGTACGTCGGTTTTTGAAAATAATAGGGAAGGTAAATTTTGTACTGTTTAGACATAAAAACGGTGTCTTTTGGAAAAATAATAGGCAGAAGGTCATGTACAGACCTTGATTTAACATAGTCGGATTTATACATATCGGTCGCCCCCGAAGAGCAAACTGAGTATCTGATACCTGACACGTGACCTGGTAAACCTTACACTTCCACCAAACTATTCATCTAGTTACCGTTTATAACTACAAAACGGCAAAGCGGCAAGCATTCGTATCGTATGTTTGTCACAAGCGTAATCGGATCAAGATGTGAGACTATTAAATGTGGTTCTGGACAGGGAGGGTTAATAGGGGGGGAAAAACACGATCTGCTCGATTTGGGCATGGGGATTTCCAAAACGGTTATTTGTGAAAACTTGCTACATGCATTACTATGGCAGTCTCGGCCCATTACAGTAAAAATCATCTTTTTAAACCTTGTTTTCAAAAGAATCGTAGTAGTAATATCTGATTAAAGTAATGAAAAAAATATGAGTTCACCTCAATGTATGCTATCTGTTTAAATTAAACTTGCATAACTCAAAACTCCAGAACCTTCCGCCTGAAAAAGTAATCTCTATCAAAACATAATACCCTTGAACATACGAGCCATGGCTCAGCGCTATTGCGCCTGTAGCTATGCGCACAGATACACTCTAATATCAAAAAAACAGCCCTATTATAATTATTATCACACCCAAAACCATTGCACTCCTGGGTGCAAAACCTGGCTGATAAGGCAACATCGCAGAGAAAAAATTATGTTTGCTGGGGCCTGCTGTAGCCGGCAGCGGAACCAAGGATTCGTCAATTAAAAAAAATGCTGTGTGATGTTTGAAAGGAGCTTCTCATTCCTCATGCCCCATGCCCTAGGCATTACAACTGCAGCGGGTCACAACCAAACATATCATATCAATCATCACCTCACACGTATGTTCAATTTGCCATCAACCATTTAGGAAAAATGAAGTCTTATTTTTGGTAGGCCTACCATCACCCAAAGAGTGTCAATGAGTCCAGCAGTTTGACCGTCATTGAGATTACTGCATGTATACACCAAACCACAATTAAGGTAAATACAGTGTATCGGTCAGTCTACACTGACATGTGCACTCACTTTCACTCACGTTTGTATTAAGCAAATCAACTCATATTTTATTTTAGTCACGAGGGTTAATATTCAAAAATATTAAATCACTGATATTTTTGTCGCATCATAAGATGCATAATGCAGACATTGGTCTTACCAAGGAAGTGGTTACCACGCCTTTGTAGATTTTGGTTGTACCCTACCAAATCCCTTTTTCCTAGTGCCAAATTATATAATGTTAATTGTCAATTGAATTGCAAAAAAAGAAGGGACTAACGTGAATATCATTCTAAATTCAGGATTTAAAAGGAAAATATTTAAGATGTATGTAGGGACCAATGTCAAATAAGATTTATTAAAATTAAAATTCATTTGCCTAGATTCAATCAATTAGATTTTAATTCAAATGATTAAATAATATGATTTAATGTAAATACAATAGAGATAAATTTTAAATCCCAAACATTGATTGGTCCCTAACTAAAATCCTAAGGATTTTACCTTTGAAAATCCTTGATTTAGAGTGATAGTATAAAGGGTTTTATCTAAGTGATGTAAAGGGTGACAACCACCACATTTTTCGGGAACGAAAGAAGTTACCAACGAATATAACACGGAATCCCACAGATATTTGGTACCCTAGAATAGAAGGTTTGATCTTCTTCCCATTTGATACCAAAATTAGTTACAAACACTACGTCAGGATGACGTATAAAATTTATCGAAAAACTATCAATTTCATGTATTACCGTGTTAGCAATAGGGGAGAAAAATTAATTTTTATACCTAAAACTGCCTTATATTCTGAATGTACAAAAGATTTTGAAATGAACAGAATAAATTCATAAAGGATATTTTACAACCATTGGACCCGCAATAGTTTCAGATTCAGGACTCTTTCACTTAGTCTAAATGGCCTGCCATATGAGATGAAAACTATATTATTTGTACTAAGGCCTAAAAAAATTGTTTGATTGGCGTAACCGCCAATTTTTACCGCCGACCCTATATTTTTATTTTTTGTGTGCAAAAAAGTTTTAAAAACCAGTAAAAACAAATATTTTCATGTAGTTACGCGATTTAGTAGGCAGGGACATTCAAAAGTGACAAATAATTACAAAGATGGTTGTGTGTGTTACAGAAAAGTGAAGATGTGCCATTTGTTTTTGTATGTGTGTCATATATGTTGTGTTATCGGTAAGTGAAACATAAAAAATCCGACCTACTACCCTATTTTTGTCTATGTTACGCAATCAATTACAATTTTTTTAGGCCTAAGTTAAAAAGCGAAATAATCAAACCGGCTTACAATGGGTCGTCTTTCATTTAATTTCAGGGTTTTTCTGCTCTCGTGTAGTTATCATGTTCTCATCAGTAAAAACATTAACTCGAGTTTACGAGCGGTATTTTCAACAGGTAAGTTTAGGTAAATCGTGTATCTAATAGAGGCGTTTTCGCCATTTTTTACGTTTCGCAAGCAGTGCGTAACAAGCGGGGTGGGGGGGGGGGCAGGGGGAGCAAAGCCCCACAAACAAAAACCCTTGCCCCCCCCTTCAGCCCCACCCCCCAAATATGAAACTGATTTTTGTACAGTGTCTATGGGAGAAGGACCCAAAATTTGCCCCCTCAAAAAAAGCCTTGGCACCCCTTCAGCCCCACCCCATTTGCAAAGGTTGGTTACGCACTGTTTCGCAGGTTTCGTAGTTTTAAATGTCAAGGTTCAAAACTAAATTAAAAAGTGAAACAAAGTATTAATGACCCCGCAGTAGTAGGAACGCCAACGGAACGCTATCCGTTGATGAGGTCAATTTAAAGGTTCGAACTTTGGTGAGCGGCATGAGCACTTGTGGGTATGAGGAAATATATTTTTCGCTTGGTTTCATTAGCAATTGTAATGAAGTATTAACACAGAGGAGAGGACCAGTTATCCATAGACTCAGAAAAGTTTCTTTTTTTTTTAAATATGTATATATATTTTGTTTATAAATATTCGATATTTTAATCGGCTTCTTACGTAAGTCGATATAAAGCAAAATTTAGTCCAATGATCAGGCACTGTCAACATTTCAGCAGTTTTGTAATGTTTATTAGTACTTTCCTCGTGGTTTTTCTAAAGCTCGGTGGTATTGGATCCTTTTCAAGAGATCACTTAAATTTACGTCCAACTGTGGAAAACACTGTCTGGTAACAATCAAGAACACGATTCAACTCATCTGTATTTATCGTCCTTATCCTTCTCGCGTCAATCCGTTGAAGACCTCCAGTAACCCAAAATATCTGATTCATTCTGCGAAAAAAATTGTAAAAGAATTGTTTTCAACTGATTTGAGCAGTAAAGGTGTCTAGATTACCAAAAAAAAAGATTGACGACGGTTTAGCTGGGGAATCTTGGATTTTTCAAAATGGCGTCCAAAATGGACCGCCCAAACATGGTAAAATTAATAGCACAGGACAAAATCAGTTGAAAAAAGTGATACAAGTTACAACAAACTCGTGATGTATATCTTTTCGGTTATTGCAACACATAAGTGGGGCAGTTCCATGGATGATAGCATTTTCCAAATCCAAGATGGCGGCCCATATGTCCTGCCCATCCTTAGAAATTACACAAATTAAATAACCTACGAAAAAAAAGTGCACCTATCCTAGGAATTTAGGCTTTCCTAGTAATTCCAAGTGATAGTCCTCATTGAATATGAGTACGGTACATGGTGCGGTGGGGGGGAAACTTGCGATTTTTTTTTAAATGGCGCCAAAATGGCCCGCCCGACATGATAAAATTCATAGAATAGAAGAAGGAGGCATAAATCAATTTTAAAAAGTGATACAAGTTCCAAACAAAGTGTGAAATATTTTCAGTTATTACAAACACATACATGATTAATTCATGCGGCTAGCATGTTCCAAACCTAGATGGCGGCCAATATGGATGCCAAATTCTTGGACATCTTGGACAGTATTAACAAATATATGATTACAGTATGTGGTTTAGCATTACTTCCAAAGCACGATCACATGCCTATATGGTTGCTTAAAATCTGTAACATGCCAGATTTAGCCCTTACACATCTTACTTTCTATGCCTTTCCAGTGTCTGAAAATTCTGCGTCGTAAGGTCTAAGGACTAAGTAAGGCATCATTTAAAAGTTTATTGAAGAACGTGTTGTGCTGTGCGCAGTTGCCAACTTTACAGTCAAGTTCAATGGAGAGTGCATGAGAGCTATCAAAAGTAGTACTAGACAACAACCAACGTACGTGCAGAATATCTGGCAAATCGGTAAATGAGAAATTATAGTATTTCATCTTTCTGAATTTGACACGTTGAGCTTAGACTGAGACCGATCAAATGCAGCAGCAATGATTGGATAGCTAGGGCTAGGCTAGGCCGAACACTAGGCAAGAAACCTGTCAATAAATGTCTCATTTGGTCCCCGACCAGAAACATCTATACCACATTAAACCACATTTTGGGCGGATCACCACGCCAATACACACAGAAACATCCCTAACCCAAATTGTTTCTCCAATTTGCAAAATATTACAACCTTTCGATACCTTGTGGAGAGGCGTCGGAAACGGTACGGATGGTACGGATGTGTCCGTACCACTTTTTTGCTAAAAAAAAAAAAAAGAAAAAGAAAAAAAAGAAAGGGAAGAGAGAAATGAACATGGTGATTTTTTTTTCGGTTTGTCATTCTCTTTAAGTCCATTTTCTTCGTCTCCACAACATGCTACACGTAGGCCTACGGTCCAATCTCTTTTCTGAACTTATTACCTCTAATAATACAACTAATTTTTATTAGTCCTATTAACTTCCTGTACAAATTATGATCTCCAAAATACGAAAATCGCTGGCTTAAGGGGACTTCGCCCCCTTATACCCCCACCAGGGGCTCTGCCCCTTGGATCACCGCTGGGGGTAAAACCCCCAGACCCCCCTCATCCGTACCACTTTATTTTGTGTTCCGACGCCCCTGCCTTGTGGATGAGAAAAACATTCTGAGGGGTTGTTAGGTCGGGAGGGTAGGTTTCAACGCTAATGTACCCCCTCTGACTTCTAAGAAGGAATTTATACACTACACTCTTGATAGTTTCACTCTGCGACCTTACTTTGCACAGTATCACATTGGTAGTCTCAGGCGATGGAAGAAGGAAGGGAAGGTATGCATGCCCACCATTACTAGAGTATCCCGCCTCGCACTGAGAGACTTGGCTCACTTTCTACCAGCACATAAGTGCTAAAGTAGCAATATCTCCTCTCTGCACGAGAATGTCTCGGAAAATTAACTCTGAAACATGGTTGCGGAACTCCATCCTATAGTGTCCGGGATATCCTGAATCGAGGATCATTTGTAAAATATCAAAGAGGAGGTGTGGGCGCGCACATCATGGGACCTAACCAAGAGCCGACCAACCTCTACGGATGGCGATATAATGCTGTTCTATAGACGGTGTGCCAATGGAGAGATCGATCCGCTGTCTGCATCTGTATGGCAGATCGAGGATTTCCTAAAAGAAATCTTTCACAAGGGCTTGGGCGTCCAAAGAGTCAGGTGTTACTGCACCGCGATTGGGGTGCTCCATCGGGTCTTCAGAGATGGCACAGTTATATCTAATAGCCCGATCCTCGCGAATCTGCTGAAGGGCATGTTTACGGTATGTCACCTGGTTTGTTCACTCATCTGGAGTGGGACCTGTTCTTAGCATCTGATGAATTTGAGCAACTAGAAAGAATAGTCTCCTTCATCTGTCTAGGAAAAGGCATTTCTAGGGGGTTCTGAAATACATGGCTTGTCCATTGACAAGGCCCACTTGTGGTGGTCCAAGGATGGCGTTTCCACCTCCCACTGGCGAGTTTTCTCGCAAATAACTAGATCTTGTCTTTTATGCTATGCCCAACGTTTCGCCCGGATCTGGCTTTAGCCACACGATGGTCCAAGAAATCTTGGTGCCTGGTTAGGACACTGAAGTGGTACCTATAAAGCATACTGAAGGGCTTCTGAAGACTCAGCCAATGGAGTTGAGAATCGTAAGACTCTCTAGTTGACTTATACCTTGCCCGAGCAGTAAGTGCGGCAGCCTATTCAGAAATTCCCGTCTGAGTGTGCGACTGGCGGAAATGTGCCAGACAGTCAGGTTGAGAACGCGGATGAACGAGTCGGCTGGAGGACCCATTACTAGATCCCCGCACTGATGGGTCACACAATATTCCTGACTAGCAACTCTAGAATCCGTGGGAACCAGAGCCGACCAGAAATAAACCAGGGAAGAGGACTCTCGATGTCATCGCAATGGGGGAAATGCTCAGTCACATGATCCCTGACAATCTGCCAACTCCCCCATTTTTAATCCGACACCAGCCGCGGGCCTTGGCTCCATAAGTAGGAGTTTGCTGTCTCCTTGTCGGGGGTATGTCACGAGGCTCCCATCATGTTTTCGCATCGGCCCCGGATCACTTTCTCTCCAGTCAGAGTGACGCAAGTGCTTCAGCACCAGAAAGATAGCCCACACAGCTCGACCACGTTCATATTGTAGCAAGCTTAAACTGGAGAGCATTGGCCCAACACTTCGTGGGACCTTAGGTGGACTCACCATGCCGACTTTGACGCGTCTGTACTGTGTCAGGGAGGACACTAACTTCCTGAAGGGGCCCGACCTCCACGTTGTGCGGAGGTGTCCACCTACTGAGGTCGCGGCCAACGCCGTAAGAAAAAAACCCCAAACAAACTGGACCCAGAGGGACACTGGCTGGCACTAGGGGTGGCAGTATCTGAACATGTGGATCTGAATGCTCCTCAACGTAGTCTGTCTGCGCGGGGAACCATTCCCATTATTACTGGCAAGTAGTCCCGGCAGCCAAAACTACACCCTGGATAGGACCAACCTACTTGCCTGGACACATGTCATGAACGAGGCCATTCGATCAAGGGGTCTCCCGTGCCGAATAAAAATCCAGTCTCCCCCTCAGAAACTTATTGGGGTTCTGGGAGGGGCAGAGAATTGGCTAGGCGATGTTGACAATAGAAAACCGAGCCTAGAACCTTGAACGGAGGGCGCTACCAGCAGCCAATCGTCCAGATAGAGAAGCATATCCTTCCCTCCGTACTGATAAACTCTCCGCAACCACTAGTTGACATTCCTGTTGATTTGAGCAATCGACAGACTGAAGGCAGGCCTAGGACACGACCTGTTAAGCTCTACTACTCCTCCTAATGCAAAACAGAGGCCATTTCTGAGAGGATTCTGCACGGGGACTTGGAGATATTTAGTCTTTCAAATGAAGAAGCCATGATGTGGGAATACAAGAGATGTTGGCACTTTTTTGGAACTTTATCCCATTTTCAATGAGGAATCATAGGAATGGTCATCACTAATTCTATAAAACGTTCTCTTTTTTCACAGTTTATCTTTAATATTTGGGTAATATCCAAAACTTGGGCACCATATTTGGCCGCCCCTCTGGTTTTTGAATTGCGCCGAGCACAATCGAAATGCCACGTAGGTGGTTAAAATATATAATATATATTCACACTGGTTTGGAACTTGGTTCAACTTTTTTAAAAACCCATTTAATGCCTTTCTATGAAGTTTTTCGGCATGTTCGGCGGCCTTTTTGGACGCCATTTTGAAAAAATACAGTTCCCTATGTACCCCCCGACCACCCTGATATTTTGTACCAATATTCCTTCAATGATGGCTATACGTGGCAGTGCTAGGAATGCATATCACTAATTCCTATGATATGTGCTCTCATTTAGCAGTTCTTCTCATTTTTGTGTAATTTCTAAAGATTGTGGCAGCCATATGGCCGCCATCTTGGATTTGAAAATGCTAGTAGAATGGAACTGCCATGTAGTGTTCGCAATAACCGAAATATATACATCACAGTTTGTTTGGAATTTTATAAATCACTTTTTTCAACTGATTTATGTCCGTTCTATGAATTTTTAACCATGTTTGGTGGCCAGTTTTGACGCCATTTTGAAAAATCCAATTCCCCCCGTCTGTATGAACCGTAGGCAATCTTTTTTTTTGATAATCTAGACACCTTTACCTACTCAAAATATTGAAAAAGCAGATTCTTTACAATTTTTTCCACAGATTGGTCACAATATCATCTAATTTTGGGTTCAGTTCTTGGATGAATTGGAAATCTCGTTATGAGGTGTGTGCTACCCCATATAAGACCGTGTTATTTGGTGATTTTAAATGTGCACAGGAATCTGCCGATAAATGGGATGCCCAGACTCTTTAGAGATATTTTCCAAAAGCTGCTACCAAAAATTTTCGGGAAAAAATGTTGATGGACCTACTCATGTGAACGGTCATACACTTGACTGGATTGTTTCCCTCCTGAAGATAATCTTGTTCATGATATTAAGGTCCTTCCTCGTCAATGCAACTTGCGTTACTTCTCAGACCATTTCCATAGTAGGAAGGGCTATTTACCCGATCATCGACCCATATGCGAAGTGGCTAATCGGCCCCTGTTCGTGTCCGATAGCGGCCAGAGGCCGCATACCCTATTTACCCAACAGTGCGGGTCGATAACCTTACGCATTATTGACCACTGTCGGGTCAATACTGTATGCGGCCTCTATCCGCTATTTACACGACTGTCGTGCACAAGATAGCTTTCTTGTGCTTTGCTTCAACCGATAAGGTGAAAGAAAGTGGTTGGAAAGCGTGAAAATAAAAAACAGCCAGTTTACAGAGGAACATGTTCAAGAGCGGAGCTATTCATTATAGACCGTATTCAATGACGTCAGCCACCAGACAGGTTGGTGGACAATATGGCATAAATTACAGGACTACAATAACATTAAGCTGTCAATCGATCCATTGTTTGCGATTTTTGAACAGGGATCATCTGGACCTCCTTGGTGAAGTATTGTATACTGGACCTGCGTTCTATCTTGTCCACAACATGGCTGGCTATTGAATACGGTCTATATTGAATGCTGACCACAATAGCAGTAGTAGCAATTTATTCCGTGTAAAAAAGGTAATGATAAAATTAAAATGGGAAATAAGAGTTTTTGTGGAATTTTCAACGGGAAAAACAATTACGGTTGGTTTTAGACCATTTTTAGGTAATTAATGGTATTTTGGCCGCAATATTGTTTAACTCAAAAACAAGGGTGCCCAAAAACTTATTTTGAAGAATCTAGTAATATATAAAAAACAATACTAGTGAATATGTGCTAGGAAAGTAGATTAGTTTTGACCTGGGATGTAACTGTCTATTACAAAGAATTCCAAACAAAGTAAGTTTATACTAGTTATGGCTTATAGCTTTGGAATGGTGAAAAGCCAAATTTTATGTTTGTACAGGGTCTCAAAAGTTAAAACCCACGTTTTTAAAGTTGTGGTTCAACTCATAGAAGGAACAAGGCGAACTCGTATTTACGCGATGCGTAAAATATTGTCCCCGCCGAATGTGCGATCATAACATGCAATAAATGCAACTAAAAACAACCCCAACCAAAAAAACAACACAAACGACAACAAACACAAAAACCCCACCCCCAACACCCCATCCCATCACCCCACCCCCTCACCAACACTATGCGACCCCCAACCCCCTCCCCTAACACCCTCAACACCCCAACCCCCACCCCACCCAAATTACCCGTAACACGCCTCACCTCCCCAACACCCTACAACACGCCACTCCCCTCCCCAACACCCCGCAACCAACAACCCTACCCCTCCCTAACACCCTGCACAACCTACCTCAACCCCTCCAACACCCCGCAACACTACCGATCTTCCCCAACACCCTGCAACAACCCCCTCCCCAACAACAGGCAATGCATTGCCCCATCCCAACAACAGGCAACACCCTACCCCCTCCCAAACCCCGGCAATAAACAAAACTCCCTCCCCAACACCCACCCCCATCCCCAACACCCCGCAATACCCAACCCCTCTCCCCCAAACCCCGCAAACACCCCACCACTCATCCCTATGGTCTAGTGTTGTTGTAACGAAGGAAATTTTGCCTATTGACTAAGTTAAGAGATTAACGGGCAATACTGAAATATTTATGAAGATCAGGGGCATACCGTACCGAAGACAGAACAGCCAGGCCCGATCCCAAAAAACCGACCCACGGCACAACACACCCTCGCCCACTAACAGTGGCAACACCCGACCCCGCCCCAACAACCATACAAACCCCACACACGCCCCAACACCTCCGCAAGACCCCCACACATCCACAACACCCGCAACTACCCAAACCCCTCCAAAACACCCCGCAAACACCCCCACCCCCCTCCTCAAAACACCCCACAAACCCCACTCCCTCCCCTAAGGCAATAGTAGTTCTCAGTATCGAAGGAATTTTCCCTATCTGATGTACTGGTTCAGAGATACAATAATTATGCATTTTAATTAGCTCATTTGCAGCTGAAAGCCGCATATCACACATACTTTCAAATTGCAAAAGGGGATGTGCCCCCTGATAGGCTTTCATACTAGCGCAAGGAATGGTGGTTGAGTGGTAGTCGCGGTTTGTGCCGGTTTCCAAAAATATATGGGGGGCAATTACGCTGATTTTTGCAGTGGGATTAATTAGCTCATTGCATACTCAATTTTGCCCGAAATACGCCCAAAATCTAATCAGGTCCGAGAACTCATCAGCCATCCCCTTCCTTCCACCAAGTTACATCATTATATGCCTTCACGGAACCGCCAGACAACTTGTACACAGGCTTGCAGGATAATTTTCGTAATTAAATGCAAATTAGATACTTAAATTAGCAAATTTTAAAACCCCCAAAATCTAATTAGGTAGAGAACTCATCATCCCCCCCGCTTCTTTCCACCAATTCATCATTGTAGAGCCCTTACAGAACTCCAGGTAAATCTATACAACATGGTTAACATTTTTATCACGGACGGAC
This sequence comes from Ophioderma brevispina, assembly GCA_023653785.1. Lineage (NCBI taxonomy): Eukaryota > Metazoa > Echinodermata > Ophiuroidea > Amphilepidida > Ophiodermatidae > Ophioderma > Ophioderma brevispina. The sequence goes on along the minus strand of JAMKCH010019124.1, from coordinate 12,731 downwards.
GGACGAACGACGGACGAACGACGGACGAACGGACGAACGGACGACGAACGGACGCTGCTCTTCATAGTCCCCCGTTCCAACTCTTTTCGGCGGGGACAATATAGGGAATAGTTTTGACTATCTTAAAGTCTTGTTTGAACTCAAATGGCGAATAACGTCAACATCTATTGGCACTATTGGATTCTATTGACCTGTGACTTATTTTGTTGGATAACGTCAAAACCAAGCATAACAGATAAGGCAAAACTATTCCTTATTTCAAATCAATCCTTTAAGCTAGGAGTGAACCAATTTGCAGCCACCACATATTACAAGGATTCAAAGCACTTTGTTAAAACTTTTGGACCCATGTACCCTGTACTATAAGCCATAGAGAGTGTAAAATATGCCTTTTTGAAATTTTAAGTAACACAGACAGCAATCATGGTGTGCTTTCAACACAATCGGAACATTTTTAAATTTTGGCCCCTGTATAACCTTGAAACCCAAGCTGGAGTCCATTAAGGGGGATTGGCAAGTGCTTCCATCAATTTTATGGATTATCAATATGGGAAAAGTACTTGTGTGCAAAAATTCACAATTTTATCCGGAAGCGCACACTCTTTCACTACAGTCCCCTGCTACATGGAGGTCTTCCACCTTTCGGATTAGCGGCCATCTTGCCGGGAATGGCAAAGTCCATTCCAAATTTCTGGAGACTTTCTAAATCTAAAGAACGACATGCATGTTGGATATGTATGCATAAAAGTATGGGTCACACTTTGAATAGCACAAGTACTTTGATGTCCGGTATTAAATTGATCTGAATGACGAATACTACGGGAACTAACACCTTTTGTTATAGGTTATGCATGAGTTAAGTGAAAGACGTCTGTTGCACGATTTGACATTCCGAAATTTGTTTTGTTATAATTACTCCTTCGTGTAATTTACACACGAAATAAGCAATAGACAATATAAGTCTTTATAGGCTAAGCTGCAGTTGGATGGGGTTCTAGGCATTATTCCGTACAGGGAGTTTCCGTATCCTGGCCCATCTGACACATCTGAAGGAATTTGTAAACTCTTCACGGAATAAAGCCCATGTGTATTCCGTTAAGGTTTCTAAATTCATAAGTGTGTCACAAAAGGTGTGTCAGATGGCTCAGGGTTACGGAAACTCCCTTCCGTACAGGCTTGACTGATTTCTTTCATCCGAGCCTTACACCAAGGATACTTCGTTATAATGTAGGGGCTATTGCTATTTGTGACTGCAATAGGTGGTGCCAATATGACCATTAAATTTACAAGCGCTTGGCACCTGAACGAAACGAAAAACAAAACGACGAACAATCTCGATAAACGCTCTTTTCATGAGAGAATCCACAAAAACCATAGGATTATAACTTAAAGTTTAAGTTTAGGTACCCCTCAGAAGCCAAAATGAGCTATCTCAACGGCAATCTTATTTTTAAATCCTCTCATCAGAATAGCTCCGGAGGACGAGCATTAATCCCCTATGAAATGTCAAGTATAACGAAAGTACTGACTAATTGCTAAATACATCACTTTAAATTGACACTCCTCCACTAATGACGTTTTTTTACAATGTGTTCCAATCATAGGTCATCTGCTGCATCCATGCATAAGTGTCGCCCTGTAACTAAACTCGTATACATCAAAATTCCTAGGACTGGAAGTGCTACTACAACATATATATTTGATCGTTATGGCATGTCCCGTAATCTGACATTCGCGGCACCCATAAGGTCTGTATGTATATCCAAACCCATGTCGAAGAATATATACAAGTACGAAGAGATGATACACCGAGGCGGGTTTGACATGCTGACAAATCATGCGAAATACAACAGACAAGAAATGGATCGAACTGTTCCAAAAGCTGTATATATCGCCACTTTGCGAGATCCCGTGTCACACTTTGATTCAGGTTTCTCTTACGTTAAAGCGCGCAAATTTCAGAATTTGAGCAATGCAATGTCGAAATTCATGCAGTTGAAAGTTTCCAAACGAAGGAAGATTTATTCTCCTAACAAACAATTACGTTATTTGGGAGAAACAAGTATATCCGACAATTCCGCTTATTTTGATCAACTGTTTAAAAAGCTTGATGAGGAAATTAGTCTTTTCATTATCACGGAGTATTACTTGGAATCACTTGTCGTCATGAAAGACCTTTTCTGTTGGGATTTGGATGATATCGTCTTTATTCCATACCATATCAGAAATGATTCAAGACGCCATGATTTTGAAGAACTAAACGTACTGCGGAATCAGATTCTAGAGTATAACTACGCAGACGTCAAACTTTATCAATACTACAACAGATCTCTGTGGCGAAAAATCAAAGCGAAAGACCAAGGCAAATTCTGGCAGGATGTGAACGTACTTAGACAAAAGATATCGTCAATATACAACATGTGTGTCGACAATACATTCGTTATCTCCAATGGGAAGATTGGATACAGGGGGGTTAGCAATGGAATTTGTGATCATCACTTATATTCAATATACAAAAAAATTAAATTAAAGAAGCAGTTTATTGATCAAGTGCTAAAACAGGAATGATCCGGATGTGGGGGTCGCCTAACTATTGAATACGCTTAAAAATGAAATTGTCCTGACGATGCTTTAAGCCTCGTCTACCTGAGTCATTTTGGTAACAGAACACCCGAAGGTGGGGGTTACCAAATCCCTTGAATTGACCTTGTTGAACACCCGATTGCTATAAATTTGGTATCACATAATAGCCTAGACTTCCTTCTTTCTATTGGTATCAAAATAAGTACCAACATTCCCATTATGACGCCGCTTGACGGCACTATGATATCAAGAATTTACCAAAATACTGAATATAGGGTGTGAAATTTGGAATTTCACCGGCTCAAACACATTACTATAGCACTTAAATCCCTAACGTCCATAGAGGAAAATGTGACGATGACCGGAAAAAGGGAGGTAGAGTTATTTTTCTTCTTAGATCTAGGGGTAATTACACCCTAAAACCAAGGCAGGGGTCCGCTCCGTGATTTTTTTCAAAAGTGCATTTAACACTTGGGGGGGGGGGGGGTTCCATAGTACCCAAGATTTGTTTTTCGGCGATTTCTCACTCGTGAAAAATATTTTCGAACTCTAATTTTTTGTAATTGTGTAACTTATCGATGCGCTTCTTTCCATAAAAAAATTACTAAAATGTCTTGCCCGTTAATGAGATAATTAGCTTGGGTCCCTAGGACCCCCCCCCCCTTAGGCACCAACGGGAGTGTGATTTTAAAAATAAAAATTAGCAACCCCTGTTGCCAGAAATATTTTTCTGCTTATGTATGTTCATATGCATGAAACAAAATTAATTACATAATCAGAAAAAAATAATTAACCCTTTATGTGCTGAAAAGAAGCGATTCATCATCGAACGACTGCGCGCCATTACTGTACAAAACCTATGGCAAATACGACTGCCCTCACAAAAAATACAAGAATGTACAAAATGGTAATGTTTGTGTTTAATATATGTATATTGGTCCTTCTAGAACAGATATAAACATCAAAATGATTTGCAATGTGTAGGCTGTGGAAGCTGGGTCGCGGAAACATCATACTACTTTTTGAGCGATTTTGACGCATTTTGAAAACAATGATTTGCCCCTAATTTCCAGACGATAAAACCGGAACTCATTTATATTGCACGGTGGCCCTTTCTATTATGACCCCTCAAAGGTGGTATGAGTTTCATTTGAAAATTCCCTCGGGAAAGTGGTTTCCTCCTTAGGGGGGTTCCAGGGAACCCCCTCCCCTTAGGCACCAACGTGAGTGAAAACACCTTAGGCACTTTAGCCTTGTTCAAGGCAGTCTGAATCGGAATTATATCGCCAGCCATCTACCGTAAGCAATAGTAATTGTAACCAACGTATGGATCACCCAGAATGCTATTTGTAGTATCCGGAGTCCAACACAGGGTGTTTTGCGGTTTTGGTTTAGATCGGACCAGCTTAGTCAGACAGCCTTGTAACAGATTGTACTGCCGGTGTTTATGTATTTCATTATTTTTTTTTCATGATGTGGAAAATTTCTTAATGTATTAAAAACAGAAAGAACAAGACGCTCGGCTCCGCCTCGCTGTCGCGATCGTGGAAGACGCACTTTCACATTATGGGGGAGATTCGTGTGTGGTGTTGACTTGACTTGGCCCTGGAGTGAGTGAGTGGTGGTGGGGGATTTTGCTGAGGCCCTGGGGGTAGATTTATGAGATCATATTTTTATATCCTATGTGGTAAGAGTTTGCATGGTCTCAGCTAACGCTTCGGGGGGTGGGGTCACAACCATGTATTATAATGGGGGATGTACCTTCGAAGGACCTAGCAGATCGTCTTGAACAAGACTATAGGCACTTAAGTGGTTAAATGCATTAAATGGGATGGCCCGATTTAAGGATATGAAGTTTTTCATCTTGATAGATTGACCTTCAACTTTCAAAACCGCCATCTGTAAAGTTTCGCGCCGATATTTCATTCCCATTTTGATGCCGAGCTAAAAATGTGATTTTGTAAGCCCCCATGGCGTACTGTGTAAAATTAATATTGGTCGACCAAATAGAGGCACATTTTCGATCATAAATCCAAACTAAACATCCTCTGGCTGTAGATTTCAAAGGGTAATGAGAAAAATAGTAGCTTTCTTCTGTACCAAAATGTTTACCACTTCCGGAAATCTGGGGGGAACGAGGCTATTAGCGATCGGGCCATGGACCTTTAACGGACGTAGTCGATATATAAAACTATCATTTCCCGGTGTTCATTCCTATATTCAATGGAAAACAAAATTATATATAGTAAAGTAACCGTTTATTGATCAAATGATAAAACAAGCATGATCCGAGGTGGAGGCCGTCTAACATTTAAATACACTTAGAAGTGAAATTAACCCGGTCATTTTCTATCGTCACACCCAAAGGGGGTGGTTACCAAACCCATTTACTTTGGTATCAATGAAAGAGGAGGTCCATAGCTATCAATTGGTACGGTACCATTGGTATTCCTGCATCATACTAGACATGCTGTTTAGTTAAATTTCATATAATGGCAGATATAAACTGTTTCTCGAACATTAAAAAACTGAAGATAGGTAGCCAACTTCGCGTTTTAGAAGATTTACCGGCTGAGATGAAAGAAGAAAGAGGCCGTCTAGCAGATATGTATAGCATTCAGATTGCGTAGAGAGGAAAACAAAATTATTCGAATTCGCGTGATCAAGACCCGTGTGGTCTTGGATTCAAGGATTTGTTTTATGGTTAGAGAAGTATTAAACATCTACATAATTTTGTATTTGTCTGTGTTACCAAAACCAAAGAACACGAGGTCGCGATAAAAGAACTGCCTCCCATTTTTTGTTCATATTTTCTAGAAATAATGAATTACCCACTTTTAAAAATTGTCTTAGAAAGAAGTACATTTCCCTGCTAATGAATAAGGTGTCGTATGAAAGGACATCAAATTTTAAAATAATGGCGTTAGATTTTGCAGATTTCCTGTTTTAATTCATATATAGCAGGTGTTTTTAAAAGGGCATCCACAACCCCCCCGACTTACCTAAAAAAGTAGCAATTTTTATGTCATCTGAACCATTGGCCTGTATGCCTAATCTTACGTGCAAATTCGATCTACTCTTGAAGAGAATTTTTTTTAATTTACGGACATAAATTACAACACAGTGACCTACACTGTTAAAAAATGTTCCTAATTTTACCAGATTTTACCTTTTAAATTACGGTATACACCAATTATTCAATAAGCCTCACGCTTTATTACCTATACCTAACATAAAATTACAATTTGGAAGCAGAAAATGTAAATAAACAGTGGCTAAAAAATAATACTACACATTTTGAAAAAAGTATTTATACGCTGACCGTTATTATATTTTCTGTACTAATATTACGTTCTTTTGTAACTTACTTGTTTTTAATGTAAGAATACGAACTATGAAAATCGTTTTACCTATAAAATGTGTTAAATAACGTCGTAAGTAACGTCATTAAAAAAATGCAAAATCTTATTTTCCTATCATTTTTTAAAAAAAAAATCAAAAACTCTTTTCCTCTTTTTGTATTATATTTAGTTTAATTTGAAAAAAGTAGTGAACACACATATATATTAATTTTAGCATCTGTTATCAGTAAAGTCATGTAGTGTAGTGGATAAGGTTTAGGACTTGTAATCTTAAGGCCCTGGTTCGAATCTATGTAAGGTACATGTATTAAGTTTATTCATATGATGATTAAGTAATTGGCGACATTATAATGTGTACATTACCATATAAAACAAAGTGTATAAACTGGCATAAAACTTTATTTCTTCACGTTTTCCCTTTGTTTATTGCCTTTTTTTCTCAAAATTGTTTGCCTGAATTATAACTTTTTTACAACCATGTGGTAACGTAAATACAACGTTTGTATGATGCCATAGCTACAACGTGAAAATTTGATCACAGGATTGTAATAACGTTTTAATTCTTAATATTGTTTAAACAAGTCAAAAACCAACAATAACGTTGAAGCTGAGATTTTACGCCGTTATTTTACGTTCCCTGCAATGGTTTCGTATTTTTTACGGCTCCAGTTATTTTACGTTCTGCATGTAGTGAGTCCCAGCTGCCAGTCAAATGCCTGTTTTTTTTACAGGTTTATTTTTTTTAACAGTGTATGGGTCACCGTAATAGAAACATTACTCATAACATCAAAACGCCAGAAAACGCACGGTCAGAATCCACTAAATTTTAGAATGATCTTTCCTCGAGGATATATAGTGAACCATAAACAAAAATTAAGGTCCTAGGATCACGATTTTTTTTATTACTTTTTCAAAAAACCAACTTGCGAATTACGATGGAAGTAATTTGATTTTTATAGTTTCTGTTGGACCATTTGATGTGATGCTCCGTCCTTAACCCTCGTCTACCGAAGGGGATGGTTACCACCCCACCCACTTTCATTTGTTCCCGCCTTGCTAAACCCCTTTTGGTGCAAAATTATTTAATTCAACTATCTATTGACATTTTACGCTCATTTTCATGCAAAAAACAAACATCCACCGGGGTATAGGTAAGATACATGGTGATTCCAAAGTGATACAGTGTAGAATAGGGGAAAATTATTTTTCAACAAAAAAGTTTCACGTTATTTTTGGCTCTACTTGATGGGAAACGACTAGTGTTATATACAGTATACTCAGAGCCTTTAGTGCTATAGTAATGTGTTTGAGTCAAAATTGCGAAATACCAATTCCCCACCCTATATCCAGTATTTTCATACTTTCCTCAACTTATGATGTCATAGTGACGTCATAATGGGAATGTTGGTACCAATGGAAAAAAGAAACTCCAAGCTATATTGTGTTACCAAATTTATAGAAATCGGATGTTCAGTAACGAATATCACAGGAGGTAACCCCCTCCCCCCCCCCCCCCACACACACACACCCTTTAGGAGTTTGTTACAAAAAATGGTAGACGAGGGATTAAAGGTGGATGACCCGATCGACAACCTCGTCCCCTCACTTTGCTGCGACAGGGCTGAGATTTTGGTGTCGGAGGAAAATCTTTTTTCCAATTTCCCAATGGGATTTTGCACCCAGGAGATGTTTTCTTGTTTGATTTATAAACAAAAATGTCTCTAAAAATGGTATACCAAATTTTGAAGAACACTATCCTGTGGCGAAATTTGGGACTCATTTTTGATCCTAAAACGGCCGTTTGGTCCAAAATTTATAATTGATGTTTTTGGTTGGGTTGCCTCCAATCTGGAGGAGAAGACATCATACGAAAAAATTGGATCATGATCGATCACCCACCTTTAAAGATGTATAACTTTCTCCATAGGATGGGACTTTGTAATCTAAGAAAGAGTGGCTTGTGAAAAGTGACTCGTATATATTACTGAGTCACGTGCCAAGGTGAAAGGTCATGTGGGTCAAGTTGTAAGACAGGCTGGGCGGGCCCAAAGCTTATATTCTTTTCATATAGCGAGCGCGATAGCCGTGAAACCGCGAATTCTAGTTTTTGGACGGAGTTCTGCGTAGCAAAATCCGGCTTATAAATGGCAAGTTCTGGATGGATGTGTGTACGTATGTGTGGTGTCTGGATACAAAAAAAGTAAACATTTTGTCATAACTTTTTTCCAAAAAGTACCCACAAACTTACATAATTTGTAGGAGGGCCACAAGCTTCCTACTAACCCAGTAATCCATTCCCCCAGGGTCCTCCCTGGGTCTGACAGGGGAGTGGGGAAAGGTCAAAAAAAAGGTAACATTTCACAAAAAGTAAACATTTTGTCATAATTTTTCCAGATTAGCTAGAGTACCCAAACTAGTATATTGTTAGGAGGGACAAGTGCCCTACCAACCATATAATCCATTCCCCCAGGGTCCTCCCATGGGTCTGACAGACACGTCGGAGATTTCTGGCCCGAAAATCATGTAGCCCTGAGAGATAGCACACATTTGTAACACATCTCAAGTACAAAAGGTTTGTTTGAGTGATTAAATATGTAGACAGCTGACAGGAACCCCTGAAACTCGATTCTTAAGTGCCGCAAGGGGTGCCTTAAGAGAGGGGGACCTCAAACAAGATTTGTACACATGGGTCCAATTTTTTAAATTGTATACAAATATGTTGAAAAGTATCCAATATTATGTGTCCACCTAAGGATTCAGAAAAGGTCTAGTTTTAATATGTACAGCCTAAGTTTCAGAGTTAGAGGCTAAAAACAGCCAAACAAATCAATAAAAAGGATCAATTTCAGTTCAGGGGTCAATTTTAAAATGTTCCGAAGTTGGATAAAAAAAATGGTGCCAATATTGGTGGAGCCTAATAGGATTAAAAAATAAGGAATTAGTTTTGAGTGTCTCAAATGCTTGCGTAAGAAAGTAGGGGGTGGGAACAAGATCAAGCTCCTTGTGAATGCAATGGATGTTGACCTTCTGGTGCCCCCTACATGCGAAACACTAAGCATTTAAGACAGTTTTAAAACTATTCCTTATATTACCCCTATGAACTCCACCAATTAATTTGCACCATTTTTTATCCAAATGGGCAACTCTTTAAAAAATTTTTTGGACCCCTGTACTGTACAACTGAAATTGACCTTATTATTGATTTTTCCTGTTTTTGGCCTATAACTCTGAAAACTTTAGGCTTACATATTACAATACCTTTTCTGAATCCCCATTAATGTGTTAGTTAACATACATGGTGTGCTTTTCAACAGTGAATGTGTAAATCAATTTAAAATTTTTACCCCTGTAACAAACTTCGTTTTGGCCCCCTCTCCTTAAGGCACCATTTCGGCACTTAAGAATCAACGTTTCTGGGGTCCTGTCAGTCTATCAACATATTAAGCACTCAAACCTTTTGTATCTGAGAGTGTTACAAATGTGTGCTAGCTCCCGGGTTAATGCTCCAGGTCCATGACCAGTCTTATTATCTCAAAGGGAGCTATTCAATATTTTTCTACTTCAATCACAACTCTTGATGTTTTATGATTCCAATCTCCAACTCTAAAATACAAATAAAATCATAAACTAAATTTGCTTTTGGTAGTGGGAATCGAACCCACGACCTTTAGAAGCACCAAGACAGCGCCCAACAGAACCACAACGCCCGCAACTCCAGCCGGCAGGAAGTCGTTCTCTTTTGTAATACTTCAATATAACGGAATAAAGCGCACACTAATGAATAAGGAATAGCGGGCACTATGATACGAGTTGAAAATAGTGTCTCCCTGGAAGCTGAATTTCGGGCCAAAATTCCAGAATCGGGTCTGACAGGGGGTGGGAATGTCAAAAAAATCAACAAATTTCACAAAAAAGGTAAACATTTTTCCATAACTACTTTTTTTTCCAGATGTGCTAGAGTACCCAAACTTCGATATATTGTAGGAGGGCCCACAGCCCCCTACTAACCATGTAATCCTTCCCCAGGTCCTCCCTTGGGTCACCGTGGTGGGGAAATGTTTCAAAAAGGTCAACATTTCCAAAAAAGGTAACTTGTTTTGCCAATCACTTTTTTTTCCAGATGAGCCTAGAGTACCCCAACTTAGATATATTGTAGGAGGCAACAAACCCCTACTAACCATGTAATCCATTCCCATGGTCCTCCCCTAGTCTGACAGGGGGTGGGAAAATGTCAAAAAAAGTCAACATTTCACCAAAAAGTCAATTTTTTTTTCTAGATGAGTTAGAGTAGCCAAACTCAATATCATTTTAGTCTATAGACTGAAAGTATTTAGACCTATGCCTCTGATAAGATCTAGGCGACCCTTTAACTTGCCGATTAGGAGTTTAGCTTTGTTGAGGTGTGGGTCCAACAGTCCACTTAGCTTCAAGTGTCTTCCAAGCAGGCAGACTGGCTTATGGACTTTTTGTCTCCACCTTCTTGTGTCAAGTATAGACTATACATACACAATGTACACCCATATTATTCAACGCCCCAGAGCTGCACATACCCCTAGGGAGAAAAAGCAATCCGTCCATACCGCCATTGGCGGTTTACAGATTTTTTTAATGGTCATTTCTCGTTAAGGTTGTGGAATTGTATGGGGGATGCGCGTGAATGTATTTGGTTTTTGCCTACAGTTATTTTTTGTGATAATACATCGTAGAGGACACTGTTGTAGATTTTTGGTTACAATGACGTCATAACACAAATTAGACAAAAATACACAAAATCACAGAATGGGGTTATTTTTCATTTTGATTTAGTTAAATGACGTTATTATTTTTGTAATAATATACAGTATTGGAAGTGAAACAAAACTGCATTACAGATACTTGGTGACGTCATAACATAAATTAGCTATAAATGCCCCAAGGCCTTATGAATGGTTTTATCCACTTTTTTCTATCTTGAGCAAAGTAATGTATAAATTTATGGGAGATAGTGTGGACTTGTAAGTTTCAAAACTTGTGTTACCAAAAGTAAAGTATTTCATTAGTATTACTTATAGCAGCATTTAAACATGTTAAAATGATGAAAAGAACTTTTATAACAACTATTCTACACATAAAGGAATGGGTTGTTTGCTTGGTCTATTGTTTTCTGAAACTATTGTCACAATATCAACATATTTGGTGGTAAATTAAAGAGACACTGGCACATTTGATAAATAGTGCGCCTTGATCCAACGATTTGATACCAGGTAAACGAATGCGCACGTGTGTGTATTATTTGGTATACTCGATTCATCTGATATGTGACCCCGTACCATTCTTGCGGAGGGACTTCTGTTAATCATGTTATTGTGAGCAATGTTAAGACCTGAATACACTATAGTGCGTTTCCATACATGAATGAAATTGCATTCAGTGGCAGGTGAGTGAGTTGAATGACTGTAGTGTCCTCCAGATAATCCGGTGTGGCACGTGCATTTGAATTCTTTCATTTTCCCGGTAGAGCTAGGTTGACCCCTCTCCGACTTAATTGAATAGGTCCAAAACTCCAGGGGACGAACGTATCAACGCGAATCGACTATAACAATGTTTTTGTGCTGTCCACACAGGTGACTTGGGGCCTCATGCACCATTACTTTCATACGTTACCTATTTTAACGTACGTTACTTTTACCATTGACCTATGTTTTGACCACTGCACACCAGAACGCACGGACTAGCAGTGCCGCAAAGTTTGATGTGCGCCCCTCACAAACAGCTCTCACACGTAAAAAAAATATAGGTTGTCCCTATATCAGCGCGAATCGAGTACTCGATTCGCGCTGATATAGGAGTTGGGGAAAATTAATAATATCCATTAGGTGAAATAAGGAAGAGTGTTTTAATCTATCCAAGAAGTGGCTTCGCTGCCTATCAATAGAAAGTGACTTGAAAAGAAAAGGGCCAAGTACAAAACTTAATTTGTTTATTGTACTTTTCTGAATTGAACTTTATACAGTTTTAATACAATTTATAAATCATTAACATCACTTTACTGTAAAAACATTGTTTAGGAATTAAATATTCTTTGTATCCTCGTGGAGCCTTAAGTTGAAAGAATTTGTAGGCCTACTCAGTCTGTCGGTTGCTAAGGCCACTACCGAATGGCAAGACTAAAATCCATTTTGAATTAACCGCGACCACTACACCAAAAAGCTGGTATAGAGTCAGCTTGTTATTTCTCATGGTTTATCAAAACTGCTAAATATTACAGCATAATTTCATACATTTTAACATTATGATATGGTTTTATACTTTTATAACATCATACCAATTTTAAGTTTTATTAAATCTTGTCAAAAAAAATAGCAAATAATATTGGGAAACTATTGTCTTGTAACAAAAACGTTTGGAAATGTTATATGGTTTCATATTCGTTCTAAACATTGTTTATTACACTTGTGTAAAATATGGAAATGATAGCAAACAAGAGGAAAGGATGGTTAATGATTGTAAAAAATGGGAAAGGATGGGACATGATGGAAAAGAATAAGAAAGGATACAAAAGGATGGGGAATGATGGCAAAGAATAAGAGAGGATAGAATAGGACGGGGAATGATGGCAAAGAATAGGAAGGAGAGAAAAGGATGTGAAATGATAGCAAAGAATGGGAAAGGATGGGGAATGATGGAAAAGAATGGGAAAGGATAGGAAAGGATGAGGAATGATGGAAAAGAATGGGAGATGATTAAGGATGGGAAATGATGGATTCACACCAGTAAATAACTTGAGAAACAGGTAAGTCCAACCCC